>JAUEJL010136581.1:0-23200 GCA_032274825.1 Drosophyllum lusitanicum | reverse complement strand
TAAACTAATGAACTTGAACTTACTGCCATGATCAACATTGTTTCTCGAATCTGCCAACCATAATTGTCTGTTAATCGAAATTGCTTTAATTTATTTCTAATTATTTTTACTATACGTGTTAGTACTCCTTAAATCTATATAAGTTTAAACTTGACTTATATTATCTCCCGTGTTGACACACGGGTCGCTTAGCTAGTAATTATATAAATACCCAATTAGGGCACAATACCCTAGGTCTTTACTCCTATAGCCGCATTTAAGAGATACCAAGGTGTGTGTGCGCGTGTTCTTGCTGGTGAGAAGAAAAAGGCTAGGATCATCTTCGTCTACGCATCAAAATATCAAGGAAATCATAGGGTATC
The DNA here is from genome assembly GCA_032274825.1 of Drosophyllum lusitanicum. Lineage (NCBI taxonomy): Eukaryota > Viridiplantae > Streptophyta > Magnoliopsida > Caryophyllales > Drosophyllaceae > Drosophyllum > Drosophyllum lusitanicum. Next base: position 22,838 of record JAUEJL010136581.1, on the reverse strand, counting down.
AATTCCTAATCCTTCATGAATGATCGTGTGTGGTTTTTTTATCACAATTAACTAGGTTTAGATTTGGTTTTATGGGGATTTTAGGCACGGTTGGAATTCCCCTTGGCGTCACTCACCTCTCTTTCCTTGCTTTGTTCGAAGCCGAGGACATGAATGGATGTTTGATTCATTAAAACGTGATTAAAATGCAATTAAATGCTAGGGATATGTCTAAATGGTGTTAGGAACCCATAGGATCAAGAATCAATCAAATCAGTTACGTATTAGTCAATATTGGATTTAGGAAGGATTAACGGTACAAGCTTAGTCGCAAATGTTCTTGAAGAAGGGTGATGAATCATAAATTATTAGAGTGCTAATCATCAATGAACAAACAAGGTGTAATCGCAATTGGGTTGAGTCCCTTAGGGGATTCCCCGGATCATATTTCCTCAATCGTAAATCGGTTGGGTGAGGAATCGTAATACAGTGCAACAAGATGAATCGTAAATTGAGTAGTGAACCACAATCGTAAATCTCATGTAGTACATCAATCACAAATTAGATTATGGAATGAATCGTACTTCTCTAGTAAAGGCCCAAATCGTAATTTGGCTAGGATGAGTGAATCGTGATTCAGAGTTAAGAAATGTGAATCTTATATCAGAATCGCAAATTAACATTTTGGGCGAAATTAGCTACAATCACAATTCATAAGGAATCGCAAATTGAATGTGTGTCGTGTTAGAATAAAAAACCTATACTATTAGTAATATTCAGTTAATGAATTAGAATTTAGTGTTAACTTAGCGGAACCCAATTTGTAGGTTTCTTCTAAGAGACTTATGTGACCTTACGGCCTTCGTTGAATTACCGTAATTGTGATATATTGCTAATCAAGTTAGTTTTCACTAACTTATATTTTATGTTGTGATATGTGTTCATGTGTGATCATGTGATGTTACAGATGGCTTACTTGGCAGATGGTTACCATGCCTATGTGACATAACTGATGTGATATACATAATATGCTTGGATATATTATTTAATGTAATATATGAGTGTAGTGTACTCACTAAGTTTTGTGTTTAATCCATGTTTGTTGAGTATTTACAGGACCATCTCAAATGGATAAGAAAAAGGCTCTAGCGTGATAGCTAATCTTCCGCAATCGTTATTTATTAAACTCTGAACAATTTCAAGAATATTTGTAAACAATTTTGATGTTTAAATCACCGTAAATCCAGTGTGTTTGGCGGGTGTTACGAATTCTGATGTTAGACTTACTTGATTATTTATGAATATGTTAAAAAAATTTAGGGCGTTACATAGCCGGTCTTGGTTTAGCACCGGTCTTGATTTGGTTAGGTCTGACAAGGTCAAATGCTCACCCCTACTTTCGCCCCCTTATATCTTCTTCAAATACGTCCTCAACATCAAATACTCACCCTCTTGAAATTGTCAAACCGGTCATGTATGGGGTCATGCATTATCTTTCCCTATGTTGTGTTGCGGGCCCGCCGATGTGGTTGTTCACCATTCACATCTGGCATAAGGGTTTCAAGTTCTTGGTAATCCATTGTAGGGTTTGTTGAACCATTTCTGGAAACTCCCATAACGAGTTTTCAAGTTGATCAATTCGGTTCTTGTTATCCTTGCCAGCCATGTTTGAATATTTGAACTCTGGAACCAACTCCTTGGACCGTAAAGTATCTTGAGCAATGCCTGAATTGTGGTGTAACCAACTGATCGGAATAAGAACTCCAACAATAAATCAAAGTGAGCGCTTGACTATGTTAAAATGGGTAATTTGGCTACTTATACTACTAAAGAAAATAAATCTTAATCCAGTCTACCACAATCTTTAAAAGATAAACTAACAACTATCAGAATAATAAAACTAACACAGTCGCATTAACATGAGAATAATAAATTAAATAAACTCCACCGCCTACCGCTCAAACCCACAACTTAGTTCTACGCCTTCTGCACCTAGACTACAGCCCCAAAATCACCCCCACCCATGGGCGAACGCATGTTAGGCTACTTACGTACCCTTGTTAGGGGCGGAAAAGGAGGGGCTGAAGGGTGTTAGGCCCCCTCCAATAAGCGCAAAATCCTTAGTATTTTAAAAGTCTAAGTGCAACATATATTTATTAAACCCCCTTATTAGAGTTAATTAGTGGCCCAAGTATAGCTCAATAAAGAAACGGCGAAGGGAAGGCTCGAAGTGGCGATTCTGATTTTTTAAAGAGCTTTATGAGCAATGAAAATTATGAAAACAAGGCTTCGTGATAACATGAGTAATAGATTATCTTTAATACAGTTTGGTTCTTTACATTGAGGGAGAGAAATTGCCGATACTTTCTCTACAAACAATATAATAAATGAGTTCTATAATTATATTCAAAGAAAAAAAGACGTGTCCAACTACAAACACGCGAAATGATTTTCTTATCGTTATTTTTTGGTTTCATTGAAATTTGAGCTAATTACAAAATTGGTCCTTAGTGTATACCCCTTATTTCACTTTTAGTCCTTTATTCCAAAAAGTTGCAAATTAAGTCCTTTAAATGAGAATTTTGCACACTTTTAGTCATTTCCCCAAACGGAAGTTAATTCTTAACGTTAGTTAAGGGGTATTTTCGTCAAATCCATGGTATATTTGTGTCTTCCCTCTAAATGAATACCAGACGTCATTTTGCGGTTAGGTCACTCAAATGGGGGCCGTCTGCTCGGAAAATCGGAAGAGGCTCCGACGAGGGAGGCGTTAGGTTTCAAAAGGGCGGTGGTCACCACTCTTGCCCCTGCATCATCCGCCATCGGATCATGTTGAGCCGATGATTTCGTTCCCAGTTGTTATTCACCAGAATTCAACAACTCTTGTAGATCAGAAGCAAAACCATAAAATGGCTCGCAGTCTAGCTATGTTTTCATCAACAATTTGTGGCTAGCTTATTCAGTCAAACATTGTTCTTTAAGGTCTATGATTTATTGATTTTCGAAAACCAACAGCCCTTCTTCAAACCCACAATATTATTCACGGGCAGTTGTTGTTGATGGTTGAGATACTGAAGGGAGAAAGAGATGAGAGAGACAAAAACCCTCAATTTGAGAGACACTGATGAGAGAAAGAGATGAAAGAGAAAAAGGAGAGTAGGGTTTTAATGGGAGACAAACCGGCTGTGGAGACAACGTCGATGGTTAAGATAGAGACGTAACAGGGGTGTAGTAGATGGTGTGGCCGACGCGGGTGTTCGATGGTGTGGCCGACGGTGTTTGATGACAAAGAGATGGAACAAATGATGGAGGGTGTAAGGATCGTGGAGGTGGTGCACGCCGGTGGTGGCTCTGACGCCAGTGGAGCCCGGTCGCCGGTGGAGTATGAGGAATGAGAAGGATGCATAGTGAAAAGTGTTTAAAATGACGTATGGTATTCATTTAGAGCGAAGACACAAACATACCATGGATTTGACGAAAATACCCCTTAACTAAACGTTAATAATAAACGTCCGTTTAGGGAAAGGACTAAAAGTGTGCAAAATTCTCATTTAAAGGACTTAATCTGTAACTTTTTGGAATAAATGACTAAAAGTGAAATAGGAGGTATACAGAAAGGATCAATTTTGTAATTAACTCTTGAAGTTTTATCAAGATAAAACAATCGAGTTATTGTTTTAATTAATATTATTCTTCTGGCACGTTTATTCATGACAAACAAACTGCCGATCGTGAAAAAGCTTTGATGATTGATTTTGAAAAAACTTAAGCATTACTTTAACACGTAAGTTTTTTGTCTTTAAATAAGCTTTCATTATTTATTTATCCAGACAAATAATGAAACTTTTTTATGTCGTTCACATATATATGTGTTATGTGTATCATTAGTGATTTTAGTGTTAAGATAAAGTAAGACCGACTCCCGCTATACTAAAATCCTAGCTTCACCCTGCCCTTGTAAGGCTCCGAACAAGTTTAAAAAACCAAGTTTGGTTGATTTTATAACTTATATAAGTTGCAAACCAGAAAAACAAAAAAAACGCAATAGGCCTTAGAGCGAAAGAGGGGCAAGGTCCATCTCACAATCGAAGATTGCCTTAAACAACAAAAACAAAAAAAAACGTAACAATGTGAAAAAAATGAGAGCTGGTTGGTTTTTACAATAAACTTACATTACAAGTACACCCACGGGCAGATGCATGTTAGGCTAAGGGGACCAAACCCACTGTAGCAACAATCACCCTACACTCCATGACACCTTCAGCAGCAATGGTACTGTGTAAGTCTCCCTCCCTGTGCGCATGTCCGTGGTGACCAATTTAGGAGTTTCAGTTGGTGCCTGGTTACTGATTTGGTGATGTTCGGTTTATGACAGATTTAGCGATTTAGGAGTATGTGACCCTTTTATGATGTTCAGTTCTCCGTTTGACATTTAGTGACGGTGAAACAATAGTGGTGAAGCTGCCAGAGATTGACCACCAGGGGGTTAATAAATTGTTTTTATATTTAAATAAATTTAGATAACAAAACAATAATCATAATCATAACTATAAAAAAAATTACATGTCAAACCGGGTCCCACGTAGTCAAAGGGCTAAGCGACATGGTCAAACAAATTTAAGAATAAAAACACTATGCTAACACAACTTTGAACTTAAAACAATGAAAAAAAGTTTGGGCGTTCAACAATTTCTAAAGATAAAGTTCAAGGTCTAAAACGTACATAACCCATTAAATAAAATGCTAGCCGTTAACGTAAAGATTGGCTATTAATCACAACATTTATGAAAAAGAGATTCTATATCTTCCTACTAAAGTAGGAGGAAAAAACATGGTATATAATAAAAAGATGTAATATGATCAATAGGCTGGTTGTCTGGTTGAACAGTCAAACTATACAGAAGTTTAATATGCATCGAATGGTTTAAGTTTCTAATATGGTCCTTCACCCCATTTTTATGAACTCCAAATACAGAATTGTAAATAGAGGATTAGAGTGGATGCCAATACTTGGTAACCCAATAGGTAGATGAAACTAGAACAAAATAGGAAAAGAAAATTTATGAAAACAAATATTAATTAAAAACTTAAATAATAAATGGGAACAACAATCTGACCTGAAATACCCAAAATTGGTATGCATCAACCTTTTCACCAACAGTGAAGAGATGATCACGTCTTTCTTTTCTTATTTTGGGAAGAATCAGTCTTTTTAAACCCTTTAAAATCATTAGTAGTTTCAGCTGTGTTTTGTTTTTTCATACCTTTCTTTCCTCCAAATCCGTACTTTGAATCCCTAAACTCTCTACTCTTCCTTTTACCGTTCGTCCCTTTTCGGTCTTTTCCACCACTTTGTCTTGCTTTTCCACCTGATCGATCCCACGGTGAAACCCCTGCCCTCTTGTTCTTTTTGGATTTATCAGACTCCTTTCCGTCTTCAAAAGATAAACCCAAATCGCCATCTTTTTCACCACCCGCAAACCCACTTCGTTGTCGTTGTTTCCTCCATTTCTTAACAGATTCTATCTCTTCTTTCTTCTGTTTGACCCGTTCTTTCTGTTTCTGAGCTTGCACTTCTTTGGCCTTTTTCTTGTTTTCTCTAGCCTTTCTTCTCTCTTCAGCCTCCTCGATTCTTTTCTTTTCAGATAATAGCCGGCCCTTGATTTTCTCCATGTGAGAGTCGGCTTTCACCATTTCAGCATAATAATCAGAGGGACGAAGAAATGGGAGGCCCATGGCTTGGAATTTGACAAAGGCTTGCCTTGTGCCTTCTAGTGCTTGAGTGTAGAATGCGAGCTCTCGTGCCAGGTCATCATTAACATGTACTTCTTGTTCTTTTTCAATATCAAGCGAAAGTTTATGAATCCATTCTACATCTTCTGGCCAGCTGATATCTCCAAGTTTATCAAGTAAGCCTTCCTTGTGGTATATGGCGGTTTTTGAAGGTTCAGCTAACTTCACATCTTCATTCCCTTCAGATTCCGATTCGGATTCTGATTCTGTTTCTTGTTCTTGATCATGATCAGAAGCATCCATATCAAGATCTTCAATTGTAGATTCGGTTAAGGTCTTCACTAATTTTGGTGCGTGTTTTTTTCCAGCCATTCAGGAATCTAGTAATATACATCAATAAACAATCATTCAACAGATACCCACAAGATATAAACAGATTTAGCAACACATCTCTCTGATAAAAAAAGGCAAGGGTGAGAGTTCGGGCGGGTTTTACCATCCCTATCCCTGTCTAGGATTTTCTAATGGCATCCCGTCGGGCTGCTGATAAACCCAAACTTGAAAATGTAAACACATATTCAAACACATGGCGAATAAATAGTTTGTTAGCAAAAACTTAACAAAACACCACATATAATAGTTAAAGATCTTTATTCTTCTAGATAATTTATAAAAGGTTAAAATTTGAAAACATGTGCACCTCTTTTCTTCCTGTAAATATTCAGAGATACTAAAGTAATTATAATGAATCAAGGGCTATAATAATGAGTGAAGTTCTCAAAATAAAACAGTAAGGAGCTGATATTCAGAAAATAACCGCAAAACTTGAGTCATACATGACGAATTACTTTCTGAAACCAAAATTACACCTAAGAAAGTTACTACCAAGAACCGCCCAGCACAAGAAAATTTGAATAAGAAATTCAATCTAACACAAATTCACATTATCGAACATATTCCATCTACATCAAGCTCAAAATCAAAGAATAAACCTGATAAACAAATTCAGATTATCGAGCCCATTCCATTAAGATTCTCTAACACAAAATCAAATTATTGAACCATAGTGCAACATATCAGGTTGTCGTTGAAGCAGCCGATAGTACTGCAGTTTAAAGTACAAAGTCACCTAAACAAATGAACAGCAAACGATTTTCTTCGGTGCCAAACCTTTTACATATAATAATTTGTGGAAAACAATAATCGGTACCTGAGAAGGAGTAACGGAAGAAGTCGCAGAGAGGAGATGTCGAGAAGAACGGAGGGCGTCGAAATTTGTAACCCTGTGTTACAGAAAGGAGAGAAAAAAGAGGAGGGAGGGGGGGTAACAGCCAAAGGGAAGGATTGAAAGAATCAAGCAAATACTGAAATGAAATGCGCCAAGAGGAGGGTGGAGCTGAAGGAATCAAGCAAATACTGTGAGAAACCCTAATGCCGCCCCCCTTTTCAATTTTAAAAACACATATGAATATATGATGATAGCTTGTGTACGTTTGTTATTTGGTAGGGTAGCAAAAAATACTAGTATCCCATGGCCATGGGGAAGAAGTGACCACCTGTGTTAATGTCAATTGGTGTTCTTACCACCTATTTCGGGCTTTGTAATATATAATATCCATAGTTCTAAAACGCTTGTCTTGGTTTCGTCATGGCTCCGTCATAGCTTGAGACTTGACCATGCCACCACGATATGGTCCAAGGCTTGGACGTAAAGCTTGGCGTACGCTAAGGTCCTGTTTGATATGTCTTTACTTGTTATAAGTGGTGCTTTTTAAGCGTGTTAGATATATTGAGCCATATGAGTCAAATATATATAGTTATTCGGTTATAAGAATGGTTGAATAGACCGAAAACAAATAAAAAGATTGACGAACTACGTTATAAACATATAATTATGTGTTTTTAATATTTGTTTGTATAATTTTATATACATAATTAAAATATATATACAAAATTGTCGTCTTAAGTCGCGCCTTGTGAAACGCCGTGACCTCGTCATGGCTTCCAAGGCTTGAGGCTTGACCTTTCCGTCACACCACGCCTCGCGTTATTTAGAACCTTGTAGTCCTCGCTAATCGCATTCTCCGATGCCAATTAGGGTGGTTGCCCTACTACACGCCGGTCAACATCTGGATATTGTGTTTTTTGGGGACAATCTTTTCTCCTGGTCATCCAAGCGTCAGTAGGTAATCTCTCGTTCCAGCGCGGAGACTGAATATAGGGGTGTTTGCTGAAACCTGCTGGCTTCGTAATCTTCTGTGTGAGTTGTGTTGTTCCCCGACCAAGGCTACCATCGTGTATTGTGATAATATCGGTGCCGTATATATGTCTTCCAACCCAGCGCAACATCAACGTACTAAGCACATCGAGATAAATATTCATTTTGTCCGTGATCTAGTCGCCCTGTGCCACATCCGGGTCCTACATGTTCCCTCTAAATCTCAATATGCTGATATCTTCACAAAAGGGTTACCAACGTCTCTCTTCAGAATTTAGATCCAGTATGAACGTCCAGTGTCCTGGAGCCGATCAAACTGCAGGGGACTGTTAATGTATAGCGTATATATGTATATTTGTGTTGTACGGGCCTTGCCCTTTGTAGTTTTAGCCTCGGTTCTAATAGTGGCCCTATTTTTGTAATCTTTATATTGTTTTAAAATGTGAATGAGGAGATCAATTCACCATTCAACAAAGTGATGGTATAATGATAGTGAGTCATGAAGTGATAGATTAACCATTCATCTTAGATGTATATTAATTTTATAGTTTACGAAAATAAATCCATATACAACCATATCCTCACCTTATTCCTCATAAATTGTTTAAGTAAAAGAAAACTATTGAACCAACAGAATATTTCATTCCTGATTCCACAAAAGAACCATCAATCTTTGGCCATAAAAGATCCCAAAGGGAATATTGCATATAGCATTGAATTTAAAGATCATTTTATCAAAATAATGATTTCCATATTTATTGTGTATTTTTCACATTAATGGTTTGTAATCAATAAGGTTTCTAATTCCTTGTAATTTTCATTAATGGAAATTTAAAAACTATAAAAGACCAAGAGAGATGCAATTGTTTCCTTTCTGATTTTTTTTTCATGCAATATTTTTTTTCCTCTATATAAGTTTTGAACATAAATTTACCTCTTTACCTATTAATAATCATTATAAGATATTGATATTTGTCAAAAGAACATTTATTTGTTTTTGTTAAGATATTTATAGTTTTCTTCATATTAGACATTAAGGCAAGTATTTCCATTGAACTATATGTTAAATCTTACATTACTCTAAATATTACCACAATGGTAGGAAAATGAAGGTCAATTTACTACTATCACAAGGTTTGGCCAGAAAATATTGTCCTAAAAACATATCTTTAACTCCCTAAATTGTAAGACAACAAAGGGAAAATGAGATTTGAAGAATTAAGTCTTCACCCATATGAAGTTAATTTATGCCTTAAAGATATACGCAATTAGTGCTTAATTAAGTATGTAATATCCAAATAAAACCCCATTTAATTTGATGCCAAAACAAAGAAAGCAATACCCTTATTTGGGCAGCATGTTACAAGGTGGTCAAATATATATGTTACACCTTCCTTCATGTACCCTATAAAAAACCTACACAAATAAGCCAAAATTAAGCTTGTATGGCATCAGAAACAGAAGAAGTGTGTGATAATGGTGGTAGTACACCAAGCAAGGTGGTGGCTGAAGGGCAGCAACTGCCGCTACCACTGCCACTGCCACTGGCGATGGGAGCTGCGGATGACAAGACCAAATCACCAAGACACCCTCGTTGGACAAGACAAGAAACACTTACACTTATAGAAGGCAAGAAAGCGGCAGAGAATAGAGGTCGTAGGGGACGTCGATCAAGTTCGGTTTTTGGGTCAGACCAGGTTGAGCCCAAGTGGGATTCGGTTGCATCGTATTGTAAACAGCGGGCCGTGAACCGAGGCCCGGTTCAGTGCAGGAAAAGATGGAGTAACATGGTTGGTGATTTCAAAAAGATAAAAGCATGGGAATCAGAAGTGAAACAAGAATGTGATTCATATTGGGTAATGAGGAATGATCTAAGAAAAGATAACAAATTGCCTGGTTTTTTCGATAAGGAAGTGTTTGATGTGTTAGATGGGAAGGCGGTTACTAAGGCAGCTTATAAACTGGCTTTAGTGACCGTTAATGCAGATGCCAAAGATGAAAACGGGGCGGCAGGGGTGATGTTTGCAGCAGAAGAGGAGGAAGGAAATGCTGAGGTGGCGCCAGATGTTGTCTTTGACAGCGGGCGGCGTGCCACGTCAGATGATGGCCTGTTTCCTGATTCTGACAAAGTTGAGGAGGAAGAGGAGGATGATGGTGAAAATGGGGAAGATCATGATAATCCAGCAAAAAAGATCTCTGATCCAGTGCCTATTTCAGGTGAATTTCTAACATCTTGTCTAATTCTTGTGCAGTAATTTTAGAATATTTGATGTTTAATCTAATTATTATTAAAAGTAGTGTTCAATATTGTTATTATTTTGGCTAATTTGGTAAACCAAGTTTTATCACACACTTGATTATCTTATTCTAATTATTCAGATCGCAGTATGTTTTCATTTTAGAAACTCATAAATCTAACATTTGGCTTTGACCAACAGAGAAGAGGTATCAACCATTTTACCAAGATGACATCCAAGGTAAACCCTGTCACTGTCTCCACATCTTGTTGAAATTCTTCCATCATATCGTGTTCTTTAGGAATCTTTCTCCTATCTTCGTTGGTAATTTCGACTCTCTGACCCATAAATTTGAAAATGGGTCGGGTCGGGTCGGTGTGAGCTATATTACATCTACCAAAAAAAGAAACTCAACCCACTCGTTTTGACCCGTTACACAACATGACCATTTAGCCGCTTCCATTTCCTCTATTTCATATTGTATTAGGCTTCTATAATCTTCCAGTTAGCCAATATGTGGAATAACATATTCTAATGTTTAGTTAAAATCTAGCAGGCAGTTTTAGGGAACAGCAGACAAACTCGATTTCATGTAAAGGATGCATGTCTAAGGAGGGGTGTAAGAGGAGAAAAGTATCAACAGACGAATGCCACGAGAAAAACTTTGATGATCAATTAATCCGAGTTCTTGAGAAGAATGGTAACATGCTAAATGCACGACTAGAAGCAGAAAACACAAATTGTCAGTTGGATAGGGACCAGAGAAAAGACTACAACGACAGCTTGGTATCTGCTCTTAACAGGATTTCAGACGCCATAACGAAAATTGCTGATAAATTATGACCAAAGGGAGATATAGAATAGAGGATTACAAAACTAAACTTCTCATTTATGTTTAATGTTTCTTTGGAACATTTAAGATTTAGCAGTTGTGAAGCATAAAGTTCTTAGTGTTTTGGCCTGCAGTTATATGTTATCATTAGGCATTACTGTTTGTTAGTGTGACAAACTTTATAGTGCCTTAGAATTATGACTAATTTACCAGGAAGAATATTATTTACAAACGAGAAAACGGGTCGATTTAAGTTATATTTCATCCCTAGCACGTCAAACAGGTCAGAACAGGTTCAAATGCTTATAACCACCTAAATTGCTTTATTCTGTATTAAAAACAATTATCATTTTTGACCTATAGTCTTCTTAATCATATTAATTAAAAGTTATAAGACTAGGCATACCCATCAAAACCTTAGTATATACATTCAATTGGAGTTCAACAAAATATCAAAAGCAATGTTTGTAAGAACTAAGATTTTCTTTGGGTTTGGTTAATGTGCTTAACCCATTAAGTAGTTCTTCCTACAGTTGAAAGGGAAGAGATAAACCTTGCAGGCGTTATGGATGTTTGTTCTGGGTATTGATTATTATCACAGGTGTCTAATTATATTATTAGAGTACTAGAAGTGATGCCTTCTACAGTTCCACCACCCCCAATCACACTGTCACGTCAGTTTTTAAAAACTCTCACCACCTAGCCCGTCACTTAACCCCATAGTGATCACTTCCACTACACCAAATTCTAAAACCCACCTATTAAACCACTAACCATCAATCAAAAATTAAAAAGAAAAAAGAAAAAGGAAGAGAGAGATAGCAGACCCACCATCTTCTCACCATACTTCTTCTCCTTCGTTGCCTTCTCCACGTGATGGTTGGCCATGGTGACCACTGCGTTGCCTTCTCACCATACGAACCCACTTCATTTACCTTTGAAGTGAAAAATAAATTTACTTACAACAGTAAATAGGTCCTTACCTTTATATAAAAAATGTTAAAATAACAATAATTTTATCTCAAAAAAACAAGTTTCTTTGTAACAGTAACAATGTATTTGACCTAAAAATTAGAACCCATTTTAGCAGCATGAAGTCCCCCCTTCAACTCTCACTTCTGTGATCAAACATAGCACCCAAGCTTGATATGCATTGTGTAGAAACTAGAGAACTTTGACAACCATTTATCCTAGTAAAGCTTATTTTAGATGACAGTATAGTTATTGTTTTTGATATAGGTGTCACCCTGCTTATCTTTAAGCGCTTGCAAGAGGTCGTTTGAGATTGTTTATTCTGCTTTAAAATAATGTAACAAGCAGATAAACATCAAAATAAAGTCGAGTCATTTTTCAAGACAAAGTTCAGTATCTCTGTCAGTGATTTATAACTCGAATACTTTTTTTTAACGGTTAAACACACACTCCCTAATTTTACACCATTTTATCCACTACGAGACTTGAACTCGCTACCTTGTGAAACATCTTAATTAGTTGTGGTTCGTACTTTTGAGTTTTATTTTTGGTGTCTTTTTATGTCATTTTACATATTTTAAGAGCAAAAGAAACATAATTTTAAAAATGAGTGTCACGGGGATTAAAATTGTCAACATAAAACATGGAATGTGAGATTTGAAACTAAAATGGAAGCAAATGAACCAATAAGTAGCTCATTTCTACACTTTCCAATTGGATTAGTCTATTATTCCTCATTATGTGCAAATCCTTTGAAAAATATTCATGGGTTCAATTCAACGCTAATTTTACAACAATTGCTTCTAAAGGTGAACCCTAACCCCCTCCCCCACCCCTACCCCCACCTTCTTATTTTTATTCCTTTGATTATTGATGATCACCTTCCACTAAACAGTGGTAAAGCAGCTGGTTCTAGATGCCAAGAACTCTCTGGGATCCCGTGCCCTCCAATTCCAGGCACTCGAAAAGCCGGAATCCGGTGTGAAAACGACAGCATATCTCTCCTTGAAAACCCGCGAACCATCTCAAACCCATCTTCAGCTTGCAACCGTTGAAAAAAAGTCAAACAACCTTTGACTTCTACTAATCTAGCTACCATCATCTTCTCCCCATCAGAAAAGTCAGATAAAATCTCAACTATCCAACACTTGTAGTTATCATAGTTGACACGATATCCAGGTCTCCAATTTTGGTAAACCGCCCATATCTCGCCTTTTGAAGGGAAGACCTTGTAAAGGGAAGTGGTTGTGCTTTTGAAGCAGTTGACCGAATGTGAGAGTTGACTTATGTCGAGGTTGACTCTGTCTTCTTTTGCTCTAAACATCCCGCATACAATAGGCAAGTTTCGGTTCTTCCAACTGGTTTCGATGTCGGAAAAAGTTTCGGGTTCTAAAACTGTTGCAGATACTCGAGTTTGTGAGATCAAAGTGTTGATGAGAACGTATTGACGGGGCATTAAGTCTTTCCCAGAATATGCGGCCCAAATCTGGCCCGTTGTAAAGTCGACTGCAGACCAGTTCGGGCCCAAACCCGAGCTCCTTGGGTTCGAAGTTGGAGCCAAAAAGTGGGGATCCTCTCTTTTCTCTTGAGCCATTGTTTGATTGTTGGTTTCTTGATTTGGACTTTTTAGGGCCAACTGGTCAAGCTCAAACATGCCCTCATGAACCCCATCAATCTCTCCGCCCATGAACCTGTAAGCCGGGACATTGTGAGCCAGCATGTACAAGTCTCGTGGACCAATATGAAGATTGGTTTCACCAGTCTGGCGCTCAAAAACGCTTCTGAACCCATTGACTTTGACCAGATGACAACACTCGACACCATTATATATCGAATAATCAGAGATAACCTCGACTAGCTTAAAAGAACATCTTTTGATAATATCAGGATTATAGGACCATTCCTCAAGGTCAAAATTGTCATAAATTGCCCAAACTTCACCTTTTTTCGGGTAAATCTCAAATAATTCCTCGGTGACTCCAGAATCCCATGAACATTTGTACGAAAATACCCCTTTCAACCCAATCGTTCCACTTGTTTCTGTATCTAAACAAAATGATCCACAAGCAATAGGCAAACCAGCATCAAACCATCTTCGTTCACCTTCAGTAACAGGGATCGGTTTTAACCATGTAACTTCACCTTCACCTTCCAATTTGTTACAAATTTGAGCATATCTACCGCCAATACAAGGCTCGGTTTTATAAAAGTGAACTGCCCAAATATCCTTTGATTCAAAAGACTCGGGTATCCTGCAACTATCGAAGCCATAAAAATCCTGCTTTCGTGCATGTGATCCCGAGTTAATATCTGTGTCTTGACTTTTATACCCTTCAGAAATTACATCAGAAGAGGAAGAACCTGATTCTTGTAAGCTCAAGTTATGAACATAAACTTTGTCACTATCGCCATCCACCACCCCATTGGGCCCGAGATTCTTACTTTTTTCAGGGTTGCTTTCAAAAGTTTCATAATTTACCCAACTTGTACCTCGTTTTATATCAAACGTCACACGCTTTTTCTTGTCAGAGAGTACAGAATATGCCTCTTGTAAAAGCTTAAGAGCAACTTCAGTAGCAGGGAATTTGTATTTAAGTGGTTGTAAAAGGGACACGAGTTTCTGATATTGACAAGCTATATCAGTGGAAGTGGATGAAGGCATGAGTTGAAGAACCCAGTAATAATCAGTGTCATAACCTGGGATTATGTTTGTAGAGGCTGATAAAATCTCACAAACAGTAAGCATTGGTGTTATGTGTTCTAGTGCTGGAAAAAGCTGTTGGGCTTTCTTTAGTTTCGTTCTAGCAGCAATGTAATCATTAGAAAAGATCAACTTTTCAGCATCTGATTTTTCTCGAAGAGCTTCTACTTTATTGTAAGACATGACCGTCGAATGTTGATGGTCTTTTTATATCAGTTCATACTCAAATTAGTAAAAGAATCCAAGAGTATAGCTGAATAAGGCCAACAAGATATAGTTATCTTTGTCTTCTCCTGCAATAAAGTTTATCCTATGAGTTTCTTGGAAAAGAATATGTGAGAGAAAAAGGAAGTGAGTAAAATGCAGCATGAAAAATCTCTACTTTATTAAGAGGGTGTATGGGGTTGTGTGGATAAACACGGTGGAAGAGCCAGAGGAGGCCGGGTCATTTGACAGAAATGGAAGGCTTTGGACTATGATTCTGCTTCTCATATTCAAAGGTCTGATAACCGGTTTCCTAAGAAATCTGATTATCTAAGGGAGAAACAAAATTACCTATTCACTCCTTTTAACTTTATATTATACACTTTTTTCTCATTTCACAAAAAATTCAAAAACTACCATATATTGTCAAGCACTCAAACATTTGATTTTTAAAGCTTCAAATGGCATAAGTACCTCCAAATACTATTTTCTACCACCTGTTTTATTACAGCCTTTTATCTGATTCTAATTTTTCAAGATCACATAATCACTTTCAAAATGCAAATCCAAACAACCCTAGTTCCCAAAAGAAACTTTCATCACATTAATTCCTACCAAATAAACTCTAAATAAATTTCTACCACAGCTTTGTTTGACCCTAATAGTAGAATCACAATAAGTTAAACCTTGACCCAAAAAAAGTCTGTTTCCTCAAAGAAAGCATATACATTTTGTCAGAAATCAAACATTTCAGTACAAATTTAGCATCGTAACTTTTCTATATTTAGGGATTTAATTTAGGCTGAAGATGGACAGCAATTTGACATCAGTTTTGATGTTAAAAATTAATCAGTTAGAAAAATGCAGTATAGTGCAACAAATCGACAATTGAAATCCATAGAACAACACTGTAGAAGTGCTGGTGAGGCAAATCTGTACTTTTATGCTTAATTGGGGAAATTTAACCTAATTAGGCAAACAATTTAAGTTCATAACAATGGCCAGATCACCACAATTTTGTAATACTCAAATTAAACTCTTCATTCTGTATCTAATTAAAATTGGAAAAATTGGGGCAAACATCATAGAAATGCTTCAACTTTCCCAATTAGTCACAAAAACGAAAGCGATACCTAAACCTAAAAGATACCGAAGATCGTTAAAATGCACCTCAAAATAATTATCAAGTTAATTTAGTGCTGTTAAACCCAACTAAATCAACATGCAAACAAAACGAGCTAATCAGCTAATCATCAATTTGAAACAATTAACAGCATAAGACGCTAAAATGCAAGGAAATTGAATCAGAAATATGAATGTATAAATAGCATACCTTTTCACAAACATTGAGCTCCAGTTCTTGACCAATTTCAACAAGTGGAGCTCGAATCTGTGAGATGAATTGAGTGGATTTACAAATTTTACTTGTAAATTGGGAATAATTTTAGTGGGCAGAGATGAGGGTGTGGAAAGCGTGCATTTGCGGTGTTTTCCACCTCCTCGAACCCATCGGTGGTCCCAAACTTTAACCATGGTTAAATTCGGCCCAGTTATTTGGCCGGATTTAAAACAAAGTTTTCGTTAAAAAAATACGGTAAACACACACCCATTCTAATTAAACTTACGATTGTTTTGTATTTAACTATTGTGAACTATATTTTTGTTCTCAGTAATGAAATCATATATTTAGTTTTTATACTTTAAAAATTATAACCTTGGTCCTTTTGTTTTATATCTTGTTTTCATATAAATCCAAATACACTTATAAAGATAGATATACCCTTAAATTTCTTTTATTCATTTTTCTTAACTCCCTGAATAATAGCTACCATTAAAAAGTTAATTTTTTTTTTTTAATATCCAACACTTCCCCACCATACAATTGCATTTCCCCCACTTCAGATCTCTCTCACGACACCATATCTCTCTTTCTCTTTGCAATGCCTACCACCTCCATCATCGTCGGTCAATACCGCAATCACCATGGTCGATACTACCATCACCATCGTCCACCATTCTAACCCTCAAACTAGTCTGTCGCAGAAAACCATCACCACCATCCTTTCTCTTATCTATGCCGCATCAACACCAACCTAGACCACCATCACCGAAGACCACAACCACTATCATCGTTGCCTCTTGACACATCACCACCATCCTCAAACACCATCACCCCCTCTTCCTCTCCATTCCTCTCTCTAGGTGTATGTGCGGTGTCGATGGTTTTCATCTTAGATCCATCCCTGCATCACCACCGCCTGTGACCTCCTCATCGAAGATTCATCTCATATCCACTTTCATGTGGATTATTGGTTCTAATTTTGATTCTTGTGACCACCCCTAACCTTTTGATGCTTCTGATTTTGATTCTTGGTTTTTATATGGATTCTCGGTTTTCAAATTTTATGTTTGGTTCTTTTTATTAGCATCAAAAGCGATTTATGGTTATATCAGACCAAAACACATAAATCTCACAACTTTCGTAAATCCACATACATCACAACATATACAACACACAAACAATCATAAGTTTGATTTCTAACAAAAATATCAATCAAAACCCAAACCAAAATCACAAAACACAAAACTCAAACAAAAACCACTCGTCGCAAATACACACAACACTAGTAATTACACACACAATAATTCAATTTGTGAATAGTGTTTTGTTAAAAAACGGAGAATAAAAATTAGAGTAAAGGAGAAAATCTATTATCATAGTGGCAAGTGTTTGTCGATCACTAATAGATATTATATTAATAATTAAAAATAGAGTAAACAAATTTGATCCCTGTTGTTTGGTACCTTTAATAAATTTGGTCCCTTGATTCAAAATTTTATGAGTTTAGTCCATACCGACCTGACTTTATTTCACTAATGCTCCATCTCGACTTGAAAAGATCAAACTACCCTTCTTTCCTTTATTTACTCATTTTCTTTATATTTTACTTGATTTTTAAATATTAAAAATGTTTAAACCTTTTAAAAGTATATAGAATAAAACTTCCATCTCTCTCTAATCTTAGACACTTGTTCTCTCATTTGTCTCTCCATTTATGTTGCTCGTATCGCTCTCTCTAGAGAGCTGTCATCGACCACCTCGCCTTCCTATTCGATGCTAATCACCGTTGTATACCACTGTGTTCGACGACATCGCCACCCTAGACACCATATCGCCACTTAACTCTCATTTGCTCTATCCCTCTCTCTACATGACTCCATTTCCTTAGGGTTAGGCCGATTAGGGCTTTGACATAGGTTTGTATATGTGGGTTAGGGTGACGATGGTAGTAAAGTATGGAAGAGGATTATGACAGAGGTGTTATGGTGTTTGACGGTAGCGAAGGTGATGACATTTGTCGAGATATTAGCAAACAACTATGTGTGCCTTCCTCGAAAATTAGGGCTTCGATTTAGTTTTGTTCCTTGTGAAGATTCAAAAATTAGGTTTGTGCATTCTTTAAATCCCCTTTTGGGGAAGACAACACTAATTTTCTCTCCATGTTCTATCTAAACTCCGACTAGTGTTTCTTTTATTTACGATTAGGGTTTTCATTTTGTGTGTGTGTTTTATGTGTTTTGGGTTATAACTCACTGAAAAAGTCAGGGGGATGTCAGGTGGTGGTTTGTTAGTGTGGCAACTGGAGTTGCTAACGGCGGCTAAAGAAGTGGTGGTGAAGGTGGTGGTGTGTCTCACGTCACAAGCGAGGATGGAAGGAGTATATAGAGAAAAAGAGAGCTTGGTAGGAAGAGAGAGATAAATTAACTAAGTTACGTGAAATAAATTATATGTTATTTAAAAAGTATTAAATATTATTTTCTTATTTATATTACTACATTTTGAAAATGTAAAAATATTAGGGTCAGTTCATTTTAAGAAATTTGAGTTATTTTAGAAAAAATTTCAAAAATAGTGAATATTAAGAAAGGTGTATTCAAGTTAGTTGTTTTTCACGGAATACTAAAAACTCAGATTATCTTTATAACTATGAATTAAAAAATATTAAAATATTGTTTTCCAACGTCTTTCTTTATAAACTTGGTTAGTGTTTTTCGAAATTTTATAGACCTTTCCATGCATCATTGACCATCAATGGAACAACTCTTAAGGTTAGAATTTAGGACAAAATGCACGGAAATACAAAGAACTATGCTTAAATTACCATTGTATACAATAAACTTCATTTTGTACGCAACAATACAACCGACTTTCTAAAATACACCATTGTATACAATTTACCTCTAATAGCTGGGTAACAACCGCTTTGTGTATTTCTTTTCATTATTTTTATTATTATTTTGAATAGTTTTAATTAAAAATAAATTGATATTGTAATTAACATTCAATGGCTTCAAATGGTTCATATGCACAAATTATTGATTGGGTTCCTCTTGCATCTTGTTCAAATCTTGTACCAGAATCCCTCCAATGGTGTTCTCCATTCCCAATCAATGTTATCCATTCCAAATTGGCGTCTACAGTTCGAAACCATTCACGAATCTATGTTTGAAGCTATTCAAAATCGATCTGCTACATGTCTTTCAAAATCGATTCCAAATCAGTGTCTAGGGTTCGAGACTAGTGACAAGGTTGTTGTTTGATGTTCGCAGGGATTACAAGATCTCAAATCTATTGCAATAGATCGATTTTTAAATCGTCTAGGGTTTATTCTTCACGGATCTGGCGTAATGGTTCGAAACTTTAGACTAACTATTAACATTCAAGATTCATGTTAAACATTTCATTTTTATTGTTTTAAATATTGATAATTAGATTATTAATGAGCTAATTGGTCAAAATTGTTGGGTATTAGTAAAGTTTATGGTTACGTTATAAATATTATAAACATATACATTTATCAAAGTCATTTTTAAAATGCACAGTAAGAATGTTTTATATTTGTATTTAGGATTATTTTACAAAATTATGCTTCAGTTAAGACTGTAAATGCCCTCAGCCTCTATCTCCAAGGTCTCATGTTCTATCCATGTAACCTCCAATTTTTCCTCCACATTCTTCCGCCTACTATTTCCTCTCTTCTTTTTTGTTTTTATTTTTATTTTTTTAAGTTCTGTATTTTCTTAAATAGAAATATTCTATTAGATTGTTATCTTTTCCCATCAAATGAAATTATATATCTTGTTTTTTTCTTTTTATTTATTTTTTAATATCATCATTACTTTTAAAAATATATAAGATTTTTTTTCAAAATTTTATGGACATAATAAACAGTTTAATAAGTCAATGAAAACTTGCATATACGTATATCCCGCAACGTAGCGTTGTTCTGTTAACATATTTAAAACTAAAAGGGACTAAGTGTACAATCTAAAGTAAACCATCAGCTTTGACTTAAATAGTCAAATCAAGGTTTAAACCTCTACTTCTTCGCTATTCACCCGAGAGGAAGCAAGGAGCATGAGAAAACTTAGAAGATTAAATGCAGCTGTGAAGCATTTGGCTAATTTCCAACCCTAATTCTCAAGGTAAGTGTTTTTGCTATTTGTTTTTCATATACTGACGAGGTTTTGGTGTACCAAATTTATGTTGACTGATCTTTGGTGCAAGTAGCATCAATGAAGTAGAAATTAGTATACTGAAATCTGTTTTAGTTATGTTCTAATTTGATGAAAAGCTTGCATGTTTCAATCTAAGTGATTAGATGAGACTCAAAGTTGGGTCAAATAGGTTGTGTTGGTGAGTTGAGAGTTTCTATTATGTATTAATGGTTAAAATGCCTTAGAATTGTTGTTTTAAACACATATGTGCTGGAATATTCGAATGAAACATATGAATGGAATTTAGATGTATTTGGGTAAGAAAAGGAGCTATCCAGGAGGTTGTGGTTCGCTCAGAGGTCTTAACGACCGTAAAGATAGGGCTTCGTGGTAGTAAAACCAAGAACTTCGCAACCATAAAGAATAGGATTGCGACTATAAAGGAGGTTATGCTTGTAAATGTGTGAGCTTAGACCCTAAAGTAATGGTGAGGGCTTTACGCCCATAAAAAGAGTTACACCCATAAACCGTGAAGGTGATGGTTTATGGCCGTAAAGGGACTTATGCCCATAAGAGCGAAGATATACCGTAAGTTTAGCCGTAAGGACTTTACGCCCACACGGATACCTCAAAAGGTATCCAACAACTAGGAAGTAGTAATTATGTTACTTATAAGCTAGGGGATAGTATCTAAACAGAAATGTATTTATTGTAGGTGTCTTTTGAGATCGATATTATATTAACAATAGACTACTTATTGAGGGGACCCTACAAGTTAGTGCACTAAACTTCTATGTGTGTTAATTGAGTTCACGTGTGTGTGTGCTATTATGTGATAATTGAACTACATGTGTGGATGGTAACAATTGTCCTCATGTCTCTATGACTAACAAGTGTCGGCTATTCTTCGGCCGGTGTGATATACTAGGTATAAAGTTTAAATTATTACTAGATTCCACTTTCATGCAAACAAGAGCAATCAAACATTCCTGGCCCGTTTTTTTTTCATTAAGAAAGAAAGATGTTGGTTGTTTATTAATAGATTATGTATATGGATCTAAATACCATATCTAAACAAAATGAAGTGATTATGATGTCAAATTTGCATAATTATAGAATAAAATATTCAAATTTCAAAATTTAAGCCATGAGTAATAAAGTGATTTAAATCGAACATAATTGTAACACTAGAAAATCCTAAGCCAGTTTTTTTTAATCGCGCTGCGGAAGTGTAACATCCTCAACTTGGGCCTAGTTGTAAGTAGTACGTACGCGTATGTGATTAATATAATAGGAATATTTGTTTGTAAGTGTTTGTGAAGTTAAATGAAGATATGTATATTTGTGTATGTGTATTTATGTATATTATATATATATATATATATATATATACTAGTTAATTAAGAAAAAGAAAAAAAGAAAGAAGATATTTTATCCAGAGGCGGTTTGCCTCTGGATAAGATATATATGTGTGTGTGTTGTGTTATTGACTTCTAAAGTCAAAAGTTGCAAAGAAAACACATACAAACACACTACTCTCTGCTCTCGAAAGATCCTTGAAGAAGAGTTCTTGAAATTTGAAGATTTAGAGTTCTAAACCTAAAGTAAGGTTAGTATGATGTTTGTAGAATGAAATATATATGTAATATGCTAGATACATGGATGTTTTATGGCTGGAAATAGTGATAGAATGGAAACCACCATTAAAGAACATGAAGCTTACTTTATAAGTGGGTTTATCATGTTTTGATGTTTTAAAAGATGTTAAGTTGTTTATAAGATTCATATAGGTGATATATGAAGCTTAGAAGTGTTTAAAGAGTGAAAAAGACATGTTTTGAAATCTGGGTTTTTGAGTTGTATAGTGAATGTCGCATGCAAGCTGATGAAGAAGATGATAAAATCTGGAAAATGTATGATCGCGGCGCGACACATTTATGGTCGCGGCGCGACCCCGTTTGAACTTGAACTATGCGACCTTTTGATCCGACCTTCGCATGAACGGTCCGACCTTTTTGGTCCGACAGTCGGATGACCCGTCCGACTTATGGTCCGACAGTCGGATGGTTCAAATGGTCTCTTGGTCCGACTTTCGCATGAACCTTTCATGTGTGGTCCGACTTTTACTCGTCGCGGCGCGACGCCTTATATGGTCGCGGCGCGACGGGGCCTTTTCAGCAAGGATGTGTTTTGTTCGCATGTTCTTGTTGATTAGGTTATGTAGTATTCAAAGTAAGTTTAATGAATGGTTTAAGACTATTAAGAAGGTCTTGTAAGTGTTCTAGTAATAGAACTTTATGCGTGCAAACGCTTAACGCGATTGTCGAATGTTTTAGGTGAACGTGTCAGCTGAACCAGCATTAAGTAAACGAACATTGTAAGCTAGTCAGGTGAGTGCCTGCTTTCATGAGACTCAGTAGAGTAAGGCTTGCATGTTGAATGATTAGGTGAATGTATTGTATG
>JAUEJL010136570.1:0-10994 GCA_032274825.1 Drosophyllum lusitanicum | reverse complement strand
TGCCCACTCATTAATTCCTTACATGCACCTTGCTACACTCAATCCCCACGCTATTCATCCATGAATTCCACTTACCACTTGAGTGACCAAGATTGACTCTCGCAGTTCTCGTACAAAAAACAGTTCTCGTTTGAATCCTCCTATATATATATATATATATATATATATATATATATTTGTATGTAAGTAGATTCGAAAGGAATTCTTGGTAGGAGACAAAACAAAAACAAAAACCAAATAAACATTCTAAATAAATAAAGAAAAAGTGAAAAAGGACAACAACGCCCCTTGAACTCAATTGTTTGCAAGATTAAGAGACAAGGCATGACATATATCTTTCATCTCTTCAAAGTTGAATGATTAGTCAAACTTCACTTATATAAGCAAAGAAAAGTGGATGATTATATAATAATTGCTTCCTTAAGTAAATATCAATACAATAATTTTTTTTTGAAATGTTTGATATTCAAAATAGGGAAAGGAAAATGTTTAATTTTAAGGGTTGTTGATAGGTTGGAAGTCATCTAACAAATATTTAGATGTAACGTTATATAAATATTTAGAACTAAAAAAATAAAATTATAATACTTGACAAATAAAAAGAATAATAAAGAAAATATCCAAAATACACATTAATTATTAAATGGATTGGATATAACTTTATAAAAATTTATTGTTGTATTAGAACTTAGACCATTGATAGCGCCTCTCATTAGGTTTTTCTTCTCTACTTATCATATCAACGTTACATTATTATTGTTTTTATTTCATACTTAAAAGTTAGTGTAACTATTTTTAATCGTAACTCATTTTTTATGTTATTTTATAACATATATTAAAAAATGAGAAAGAGAGAGGGGAGAAGGGAGAAGGGAGAAGGGAGAAGAGAGAGATAGAAAAAAAGAGGTAGGTGAGGTGGAGGTGGGTTGGAGGACTAGTACGGACCAAGTAGATTGAGTTAGGGGAGGGTCTGTAACGGTGTTTTTAACTTACCTGATAACAACCTATTAATTATCCGAAGATGCTATGCATGGCCTTAAAAGATTAATCGTACTAACATTAGTGAAAAATATCAAGGACTTGTGTTTGGTGATAGTAGCTGGTAGCTCTATATTTTATTTGTACATATATTTGGCAAAATAACTCGTAGCTGAAGCTGGATAGTGTAAAACGATAAAATATGACAATTTATAAAAATATAAGAAATTATAAAATAATTAAAAAAATATTCAGATAATTTGTATAAACAAAAACTTTTAGCTAATTTTAAAAGCTATTTTAAAAAACTTTTAATTTAAATTTTTTATTAAAAAAGTTTACAACTTTTCCATTCAAAAAAGATTTATAATATATTTTTTTTTCAAAATAAAATAAACAGAAATTAAAAAATAAAAGCAAATTGTTTAAAATAATTTTCTCCCTCATTTTTGTTCAAATTCTCCGTGCCGTACTGACCCCACTTTCCGGTTTTAGCCGACAAAAGACGCAGACGGAAACTCTTCTCTCGAACTCCAACAAACACACACACTAAAAACACCTCTGCTTTTCACACACTCCATTCCCCTTTATCCCTCTCTCTGCAACCCACTCCCTTCTGATTTCAGCTGCTATTATGATGTGGAACCCTAGCTTTTCTTAGGGTTTTACCTCTTCGGAATCTGAGTTCAATTTCAATTTAAGATGGGAAACTGTTGCAGATCTCCGGCGTCTGTAGCTAGGGAGGATGTCAAGTCGTCAAACTACACCGGACCCGATCATAACAACAAGAAAGACAAGAGCAATGGGAAGAAGGAGCCGATCACTGTGTTGAATGACGTGTCGAAGGAAAACATAGAAGAGAAGTATATGGTGGATAGGGAGCTTGGGCGTGGAGAATTTGGAGTCACTTACTTGTGTATAGATCGGAGTTCGAGGGAGTTACTTGCTTGTAAGTCGATTTCAAAAAGGAAGCTACGGACAGCGGTGGATGTGGATGATGTGCGGAGGGAAGTGGCGATTATGAAGCACTTGCCGGAGAATTCGAGTATTGTGACTTTGAGAGAGGCTTGTGAGGATGAGAATGCTGTGCATTTGGTGATGGAGTTGTGTGAGGGTGGGGAACTGTTTGATCGAATTGTTGCTCGAGGGCATTACACGGAGCGTGCGGCTGCTGCTGTTACCAGGACGATGGTGGAGGTTGTGCAGCTTTGTCATAAGCATGGCGTGATTCATAGAGACTTGAAACCTGAGAATTTTTTGTTTGCGAACAAGAAAGAGAATTCTCCTCTTAAAGCTATTGATTTTGGCCTGTCTATCTTCTTTAAGCCAGGTAAATTATGTTTAAGATTGCCAGAAGCTGAGTCTTTAAGCTTATTGTTAGCTAAGGGGTGTTTGGATGTGCTTTTGAAAGTAACCATTTAGAATTGAACAAGAGGAATAAGATAATTAGCTGTATCATGTTGTGTTTGGATGTGCTTGCTTGCTTGGAATATTAATATTCATTGTTACTGGTCTTGGATTTTATGAATGGTTTCAATGAATTAATAGGTAAAAGATGCTTAAAGTGACGGTTATGTAATTTACTCTGAACTCAGTGATAATATGTTTAGTTGTGGTTGGTAGCTTAAATGATCAAAGATAATTTGCAGTCTAATCCAGCACTATCAACTAGTTACTGAGATTCATAATAATCAAATAATCACTTTCAAAAAGCACATCTAAGCACTCCCCCATAAGCGATCTAGTAAACACCTTTCATCATTAATTATGTGGATTCAGTAAGTGATTAATCTCACTATCTAATCAGGCATGTTTTGTTGTTTTAAACTATATTAGTGACCATGCCCAACGTGATACTATCATGCAGATTTCTGAGTCTTCTAACTTAACACGGAAATCATGTGCTGCGTTACAGTTATTATAGACGCTGGTTGGATAAAAATCCTATAAAAAGAAGCTACTAATCTTTTATTAGGTATCCATGTAGTCACTGTTCTAATTTTTTGGGGGATGATTCTAGAATGACGTTTTCATGTGAACATTGGTTTTGCTGGGCTATTCTATACCTCAGTTTCGTCTGTCTTGTCAAAACTCACAATGGACCTACTCAGCCATCTGTGCTTTCTATTTGATGAGGTCCTCTTAGTTGTGATCAGGCTTATTTATGACAAGTAGATAAGTTGTATCCCTGTATTTTCCCTTGAACAGTATTTGGGCCATTCCACCTATGATGAGAGTATGAATTTGGAATGTTATGCACTCTGCGCAGGGTTACACCAAAAGCACTGCTCCTTTGAAAGGTGAAGTGCTTAATTCCTTTGACAGTGGTATTAGGAGTTTTTAAGTTCCTACCAAACCTTTTGTCCTTTTTTTAATGGAGGTTCCAACTAAGATGGATTGGGAGGTCTTAAATTCAGGATTGCTATTGGACTGAAATGGAATCTGGTTTACAAAAGGAGATGCTGGAGCTCTGTCAGAAACGAAATGGATTTAAATGATTAGATGAGCACTGTATAGGTGTATCACCGGAAAGGGTTAATCATTTACCACATATAAAAGGATCACTATCAGGTTTGGTTGGGAGTCAACGTTGCTAGCTATAGAATTATATATGAAACATGTTACTTAAAAATAAAGGTAGGATTTTTGAATTTATTCTAGAAGTTTGTACATGCTTTGGTGGGTTGTAGCCTGCTCAGCAGACACTCAAAATTCATGTTGATCATTTAATGAACAACTTAAATCATTGTATACAAGGCTTCGAAAAACAGTATGTAACAACTTCGTAAAACGACTACGGAGATAATGGACACCCTATGGATTTACGTCAGAGCTAACAGCTAATTTGTCTACTCAATTTTCATCATAAGATTATGTTCCTTTATAAGAGTATTAACAAATCCAACCAATATCCAGGCTCTGGAGTGCTGTATTTGTATATGCCAATTGAATCTCTACCCTGTTTACCTTTCAGTCTCATGATGGATTATCCACATGAATATTTTCAAATGATGGACAGTTACTCCCGTCTCCCGTTGTTAAATCTGAAACTATATCCAGAGTCCAGACAACTATTGTCTGCTGCACTCCATCTAATGTACAGGCATGCCTCCTTTCCTAAAGATCACTCATGGTTTTTAGTGAGTCACTGCAACAGGTGGCCTTGTGTTTGATTCATCCTTGCATTACCGAGTAGTGTGTCTGGGGCAGTTGCCACGTCTTTGAAAACGCGGTTAGATCTTAGAGTTTATTATTTGTGTGTTAGCGACTGTTGTTTCATACAGATACTTTTGTGTGAAACTACTACTGCTGTTTGAGTTTTATGATTGCTTTTAAATGTTATCTTTGTACTGGATAAAATTTTGGACCATATATCTCTAGCTTGTAGATTTCTAATGATTAAGTTTGATTTAGGTGAGAAGTTCTCTGAAATTGTTGGAAGCCCTTATTACATGGCCCCAGAAGTGCTTAAGCGTAGTTATGGACCTGAGATTGATATATGGAGCGCAGGAGTTATTCTTTACATTTTATTATGCGGTGTTCCTCCATTCTGGGCAGGTGATTATTTCTTTCCCTAGATAATTTTTCTTCATTTATAAAGCATACGAGCTCATGACTTCATGTTGTGGTGTATCTATTTGACTTCTTGTGGAAGCAAATGGATGTGGTTGGTGTTGCACTGTTTTTACCCTTTCTTAAAAAAATGATAATCTTTCTGCCGCTTTTCATTGTTTAAGTGAATAATAGAAACTGCCATCTGCATATTTTTTGTCTGTTATTGTTATGCATTGCAAATTCGCTCAGTAACTCAATAAATTTCCTAATCTTCCAAACAGTCAAGTTAAAATCTTTTTTGCTTATTGTAAATTCTGTAATGCAGAGTCTGAACAAGGGGTTGCACAGGCTATTCTTCGTGGGCTAATTGATTTCAAACGTGAACCATGGCCTAGTGTTTCGGAAGGTGCCAAGAGTCTTGTACGTCAGATGTTAGAGCCAGATCCGAAGCTTCGTCTTACAGCTATGCAAGTACTTGGTATGTTTGTTCTTGAAGCTTAGTTGTATTATCTTCATCATGGAACGATTAAGAAGTAAGAACACAATTGTCAACCATATGTTTACCCTTTGTTCTCCCAGAATTAACTCCTGACATGTTAAACAAAGGAGATTTTTTTATGGCTTTGGTGACATCTCATGATGCAGGAATATGCACTTACTGAAAGTTTGATATAGAGACTTAGTTGTGTTCTGATAGGTTTTTAGTTTCACTTTGTCTATGAGAAACAATATAAAATGGTAGACAATTGTTTTAATGAAGAAAATGATGGTTTTTTTTTACTTACTTGGACAAGTATGCGCAATTTTGGTTAACATTCATCTGCCAGTTTGTTGTTTACCTTTAGGGTTGGCAATAAATTCAACATCTTCTTCATAATCAGTAAAGAATTATATCACATCAACTATGATTGCTCCACAAGAAGGAAAAAATTATGCAGAGTACTTTTTTGAACTAGAATAATACATAATTGTCTTAAATAGAATCTTTGCCTTGGACAAATGTTCAAAGTTGTGTGATGAAGATATGAAATATGATTCTCATATGCTGCACAATCATGACTTAATGAGCATTCCAACTTACAAAATTTTTCATTATTTTTGTACTCTTAGAACACCCTTGGCTTCAAAATGCTAAAAAGGCTCCAAATGTTCCCCTTGGCGATGTTGTCAAGTCAAGATTAAAGCAGTTCTCATTAATGAATCGGTTTAAGAGAAAGGCTCTAAGGGTTGGTTATATGACTCTTGCTCCTCTATATGCTGCACATTGATACCTTTCATTAACCTGTATATGTGATACTTGTTTGGTGTATAGGTTATTGCTGATTTCTTGTCCAATGATGAAGTTGAAGACATCAAGGAAATTTTTAAAAAGATCGATGTGGATGAAGATGGTATTATTACAACTGAAGAACTAAAAACTGGTCTACAAAAATTTAATACGCAGCTTACAGAGTCTGAAGTACAACTGCTAATTGAAGCCGTGAGTCTAATTGCTTGCCTGAATTCAATTTATAAATATTATGATATAATTCATATTGGCAAACTCGTATAAGACTATTAGAAATCAAGAATAAACAAATAACACGGTTCCAGATGCAGGCTCTCCCAAATGAGGGTCACAACGACTAACAATCTCTCGATGCCTAATCTCGGTCCTCCCTCATGACTCTATCATAATATCTTACCCTGACATGCAAGAATCATTAACAAAAGGAAATCATAACAAGGAAATTAATTAATTAATAATAAATGGCATCTCGGCTGTTTTGTAAAATACACAAATTGCTTGGACGCCAGACTGTTTTTGGACGGTTCTTGTAATTACTTCCCTCCCAAAAATACATCTTCTCCTCAAATTGTGACTTTGAAATTTCATCCCAATCATTTGCGTCCAGGATCCCATTGTCTTACTTGTAAGTCTGTGATCTCACTCTTCCCTCTCGTTCTACCAAAAATACTTGTAGGCTCCTGGTTGTGCATCTTGATGTGTGGGCTTTAATTTTTTGCCACATTTCGACCTCTTATCCATCACCTCCAATTTGTTGAAATACTTAAATTGCCCACCCGAATGCCTCATAGACAAACTAACCACTTGCTTTCCGCAAATGTTGGCTTTTGCTTGGGTGTGTATACGCTATAGCTAGTTAGCTACCAAGCTCTCACTAACCCGTGTAACATCCTCATCCCACCCTATTATCCTCAATGGTGATCGCTAATTTCATTGCGTGAGTCAACCTCTCCGGTTGCATGACCAGTATGGATGATGGAAGTTATGGTTTGAGCACCTTAATTAATGTTCCTTCCATTACCTGTTATAAACCCCTTAATAAATGTTCCTTCCATTACCTGTTATTAGTAACAGTAGTTCTATTATTAGTATAAGTGACCAAATCAATATGATTTATAATATATGTTGATAAGATATTATTGTATAATCACAAATTATAGAAATCAAGCCATACCTAAATCTATACATTATTCCAATGACAATGTTTTCTTGTAAGCCCCGCTGCATCTTACAGGCAAACCAACTAGTTAGGATGAAATCTGAATGATGAAAATATGGGTGGGTCTTGGCTTGAAAATCTGCACTTTTGTCACTGGACACTTTGTAATGGAAACTATTAGTTGGAAAGAGTAATCAATATTGCCACAAGGTTAATGTATTGAACAAGCCTTTTTTTGGAACTTCCGAAGAGGTCAAAATCTGATTAGAATCACATTAGATTATTTACTAGATACCGCAACGCTTGTCATTCTTTCTTTCTTCTCTGGAGAAGTACTAAGCCATATAATAGTGGACATGAAAGCTAAATAATTCACTTCTTTTGACATATGAAGTTCGAGTCAATATATGGATAAGAAAAATATATATATGTTTAACTATCATATGTTTGTTAATGGCTACATGGAGGTGAAATATACTTTTTCCTCACGGTGTTTCTTGTCTTTTAATCAAAAAGTTTCTGTTGATTACAGGTTGATACCAACGGGAAAGGTTCTCTAGATTATGGGGAATTTGTTGCTGTTTCACTTCACCTTAAAAAGATGGCAAACGATGAGCATCTACACAAGGCCTTTTCATACTTTGACAAGGATGGTAATGGCTACATAGAGCCACATGAGCTTCGGGATTCCTTAATGGAAGATGGAGATGAAGATGTTTCAAATATTGCAAATGACATCTTCCAAGAAGTTGACACGGATAAGGTGAACATTGATTTTGTGTCAACTCATTTACATATGAATGGGAGATTTGAGTTGTGTTTGTATCTAATAGGTCAAATGCATAAGATCATAAAAATTAGCCTAAAAGGAAACTCGTCTAACAGATCAAAATCTTTTTAGTTCATGAGTTTCTAAACCGCGTTATTAATATTAATAGAACTAGATTATTATTATTATCTTTTAATATAAATAAAAGATTTCGTCAATTTAATTGGAGAATCTAAACCTTTTATTTTGTCAAAATTAAATCCTAACCATTCATTTAAGCACAATTTAAAACTCAATTTTGACTTTAATGGTCAAAATTGAAACTCTATTTGACTTTAAAGGGTCAAATGGAAACTAAATTTTGACTTTAAATTAATTAATTAATTTAAGTTGCCTTAAACTATTTCTCTAATTAAAATTTCTTATCCACTACATTAATTTAGGAATAAATTTATTTAATCTTAGAAATAACATAGGTATACACATTCAAAAATTTTGTCCTTATCTATGTTTACTATATAATACAAAATTACAAATCTTATCGTAATTAAATTTTACATCCTTCCTAAAGTTTTCCTAATTTACTTTTCTATATGAACTGAAATTAATATAAAATTCTTTTAGTTTTTAAGAAAGTCTCAGATTGGGCTCTTATTTCGTTCATACTAAACAATTATATATTTAGCTAAACGAATATAAAATAATACTTTCACATAAATAATTATGGCTACCCATGTATTTACACGTGTATTTAAACTAATTACTATAATATTACTTTTATCATTGTATTTAACACATCTACTGGTTTTGTTAAACGTTAAATAGATTTTGAGCTGTTTTGGGTCAACCTGACCCGACTTGTTACGGTCCACAAATAAGATTACGGTTTTGACCCATTATCCACCCTATCCAGTCTAGCCACCTCTACGGTTGTGTAATCATTTTCCCAGAAAACTAATTTGCATTATGGTATTCAACAATGCAGGATGGTAAAATCAGCTATGAGGAGTTTGCTGCTATGATGAAAACCGGAACTGATTGGAGAAAGGCTTCTCGACATTATTCAAGAGGACGATTCAATAACCTGAGTGTAAAGCTGATGAAAGATGGTTCTCTCAATTTGGGGAATAGTGAGGTAACAATGGCTTGAATTGTTTTTGTAATTATTATCGGGTCTGTCTGTTTGATTAGATGTGAATGCGAGGATCGTTGAGGGGTCTTCTTCGGGTTCTTACTTGTTGAAAGTGCCCCTTCCTGTAGCATATAGTTACAGGTTGTAACGACTCTGGGCTCGCTTTGAAAATTTTTTGGAAATTGTTGGCGAGTCGATAGATACTTGCCAAAGAAATAGCATTGCTTTGTAGCTTTTTTTTCAAGTGTATTGTATTACAAGTGTTGGTTTCTTTGTTTCAGTAGCATGAATTGTTTCCGGATCTCGGGTTATGTAATCGAATTCAAAGAAACCGTTTTTGTGTATTCCATATCCATGGTACCAAAAAGAATCTTAAAATGATCAACCTAGAAGCTAGGAGTGTGCACTTTCAGTTTTTGGACAGAGTAGACAAAGAAACCTACACGAGCTGGATCTGGTCTAGGCCCGAACCTAGAACATACTTTAAATTTGCGAATATCGGGTTCGGTCTTTGGTCCGGTCTTAACTGATAGTTACACTAGAAGCTAACATGAGTTTTATTTTAGAGAGAAAGGAAAATATTTGAAAGGAAATAAAAAAAGTTTTGTGTTTCAAGTTATTTTAAGGGGAGGGAAAATAATTTGGAAGGAAAGTTCGGTTAACTTTCTCTCCTGAACTTTTATCTCAAAAGTAGGAGGATTTGGAAGGAAAGGAAAGGATAATATTTGTGACTTTTCGTAAGTGACGAAATTACACTTGATCACAATAAATCATTTTAAAAAATAAAGGTATTATTGTAAAACGACCCTTTTTCTTTTCTACTCTCCAATTTGGGGAGAAACTTATTCGTTTTCTTTCCAACTTTTCTTTTCTTTTCAACTTGTGAACACGAAAAATCAAAATAATTATCGTTTTTTCTCTTTTTTTATCCCGTTAATTTTCTTTTCTATTATTTTCTTTCCTTAATGAATCTCGGGAACACAACGTAGAAGCTAACAAGCTACATGAAACGTTCAATTCAACTTATGAAAGTACTTTGTTTTTGTCCAATCGGTGCTATCCTCTTTGGTCTGTATTTTTGATACAAAGCAAATTGGTAAATACGCGACTACGGCTAAACACACCGTAAGCCGGATGCTTTATTGATAAATCCCGGTATTCGAGACCCGGTAATCTCCCAAAACAAAGAACAAGAAGAAAGATAATTTTTCTGCATGCTAGACAATGGGGTGGCCGGCCCTATTAATAGCCAAAACCCTAATCTCATAATTATAGAAATAAACCATAATAAGGACATTACTATAATTATTATTAATAATGACATCTAGCCCCCTGTAGTTCCTGTTGCTGCTCCTTCTGCTCGTTTCTTCTTGCGCTGATACATTTGACCCCAATGGTTGTTCGTATCATAGTGCATTAAATCTTAAATAAAAAAAAGGACTTTCTTGAAAGAAATAGAGCATTTTTTCTATTATGATGATAGTTATTAAAGAGAAATTGAAGGCCATTAGTAGGCTTGATGTGATGCTTAGTTCCATGAAATGCCAATCAAGCTCTAGTCATGCACTCATGCCTCTATTCTTTTACTATACAACCTTTATAGAAATTGTGAATTAAGCATCAGTGATAGGTGTTATAAAATGTTTAAATTCATGTTGTATTATATTGATAGAGGTTTTAGATTGCATAACTGCCGAAGGTGTAGCATAAGCATGGCATGAAATCCGGGGTTGTTAAGAGTGTGTGGACCTGTTTGTTTTGACATGAGCCTTAAAGGTGAAGTGATCGTTTTTATATATGCAGGATTATAATTATTCATTAACATGTTTTGTACAAAATGTTTTCAAGCCTTTGCAAAGCTATGAGACTTGTAAATGTTGGAGGATGAGGGAAGCCTCATTATTAGACCCAAAAATTGCTGGAGGATGCGAAATAGGTAAGGTTTGATTGGGTTTGAATGTTGGTGGCGGTGACGATGAGGGAAGGACAAAGGACTATGGCGTTTGTGTGGGAGGAATGAGGGCTGGCGGCGGTTGTAGTGGCGGGTTTACCGGAGGTGGTGGCTGAGAGGGAGGGTTAATGGGCGTCGATAGTGTAGGGTTTGGCTGCGCAG
>JAUEJL010136559.1:0-10996 GCA_032274825.1 Drosophyllum lusitanicum | reverse complement strand
TGCCATATTTTAGAGGAAAATTTTGGATAAAAAGTGTTGAGGGGTGGTTATGTATTTATAGGAGAAGTAAAAGTGTTGAAGAGTGGTTATGTATTTATAGAAGTTTGATGAGAAGTTGGGAGAGTTGGATGAAACTGTTGAAAGTTTGAAATTTTTTTTGATGAAAGAATGAGATGGAAGTGTTTGGTATTTATAGGAGAATATATATATATATATATACACACACACAACGGATATATCCGTTGAAGTGTTTGATTTTTTTTTTAAATTAGCCCGTTATAGCGAAGAAAGAAAAAAAATTCTCGGTTTGTAGAACCCGTGACCCGAACCCGAATGGGGGGAGGGGGCATAGGGGTATTCCCGAAGGAACCCGAACGGAACCCGGGACATTCGGGTGTCCCGCTACGTTTGGTCTTACATATTATACTACATTATTATTTTTTTGAAAGGCTAATTATTATTATTATTATTATTATTATTATTATTATTATTATTAACACACTAAATCAACAAAGTTCATGAATATTAATTTTCGTTTATTTGACTATGTAAACACAAATATTGAAATAATAATAAAGATTAATTTATACCCATCATATTATATAAAGTAAAATTGGTCTTCATTTGTACGTTTTTGAATGTGGTTTTTGTATAAATAAAACAAAGATAGTATGTTATAATATATTGATTGTATAATAAATAAGTAGATAAATTATATGTATTTATTATAGCTCTTTAATTACCTTCTTGATTTTTTGGGTGAGTCAAACAACTACTTTTTCGTGATTTTTATGTAAGTCATGTCATCTGAAGTGTCATTTAAGGACGTAACATTGATCGAAAATGGAGGAAGTTCGTCAAATTGATTATAATCATTCTTGTTCACAACATTGCGTCATTGACCATACTAGAGGACGTGTCATTTTGAATCTTTTAGTTCCTTGAAAAAAAAAACTTGGGTGACTTGTTTTATTAGAATGAAAGGGTCCGATACAAATCTGTGTGTAAAAAGTTGACAATTGTGAATCCATTGTCATCACCATCAACCATCAACTTTAACACATCAGTTGTTGTCGACACATTTACACTTGAACAATGGTCTAACTAATAAAAAAGTATAATGATACTTGAGATTCAATTCACCAATGCATACAATGACACATTTTGTCCACAAATAAAGACTTGGTTCTAAGGACATATTTAACCGACTTCTTTGTACTTGACTTGGCTCTAAAAGTGAATTGGACGGGTTTCTATTAACCGGACTCTATACCCGTCAAAAAGACCGGATCCGGCCCAATTTATGGTTCCTTATAATATCTCTCATTCTTGTGACTGTTTTTAATTTTGTTGCATTATTAGAAATTTGATAAAATATCTATTAGTTTTGTTAAATTTAAATCATTTTTTAGTTGGATTGATTTTAGTTGTCAAATTATGACTAGAAATCATTTACAAAAAGTTTTTTTTTAAAGTTTTAATAGATCGTGTTCGATTAAAGAACTTGAATCCGGTTGTCAAACCAAAACGGGACTCGAAGAGATTATTTAACCCGATTTTTTTGGGCTTAACCTGACTTTATAAGGAAATTGGACCCGATTCTTTAACCGGACTCTATTAACAATTTTGTTCATTTGGATTCGGAATCAAATAAGGAATTTCACGTGCTTTAAGATCTTATTTGTTTCGTAGAATTTGAAAGAATGGAATTAATTTGAATTCCATCCAGCCCACCTATGGAATGAACTTTTATTACTTGAGAGAATGTAAACATTCAAAAGAATAAGATTTCATTCAATAACAAGTTTACCAAACGTAATATATTAAGGAATTTGATTTTAATTTCATTTAATTCCTTAAAATTCTACAAAACAAACAGATTTGGTTGAGTTGGGTACTTGGGAATGTTGCCCAATTAAGTTATATTTCATTGTATGCATAAATGTATCTTTAATTTAATCTAGCTCCTAGCTGGAGTACGTGTTAATTTCTAACTAAATTCATATTGCGAGTAAGATACATAGGTCAGGGAATATTGCTTCTTAGCTTCAATTGACTTGCCTTTACATATAATGAAATGATTTAAAGAAAACCACGTGTCAATCATTTGATGGTAAAAAAAGAAAGTGTAAGCCATGTGTGAATGGATTAGACATATTGTTGCTTGTAATCCGAGTTTACACAAATGGGCCCGGCCCATGTTCACCTATGACGGCTTCAAATCCTTAATAAAATGAGATCTTTTATTTCTTAAATGGTCGGTTCGGTTTTTGGTTTTTTAGACAGAGTAGTGGCGATCATCGGTTCAGTTTTTGGTTTTTTTGGTTTAAATGGTTTAGTTTATTTGTTTTTTTTATTTTTTTAGACTAAAACTGTAACCGAACCAAAACTATTCAAATGAGTGTCATAACTGAACCTAAAACCGAATTTCAATTTCTTTCGGTTTTCGGTTATACCCGTTTAATATTCGGACCAAAAGCCCATTTTTGTTGGCAGCCTAGTATTTGGCAGCCCATTTTGATTCCTTTAGCAACCCAACAACGTTATATGATAGATGAACAATTTTAATGAGCAATGAATCATTACAACTTACCAAATTTGCCACACAAAACAATAAAACATTACAACATACAAGCTTTTAAACTTAGCATCCAAATGCCCAAAATCTAAAGTTCAAATGCCCAAATAGCTATTAAAATAATAATAACCTAATGTCCAAATCCTAGTATCTAAGTCTGTAAGGCTTCAACCTAGTGCCATACCAAAATACCAACTACCAATTTACCAATATTCAAAGTTCAAACATACGAAAATTTAAATATTTATGTAAGTCTCTAAAGTTCAATCATAGTCATCCAAACCTTCACAAATTTTCATTGTGCATCTAATGAAATAAAAGTTCAACAAAATATTAGAATTAGTTGTAAGAAATATCTATCCAATTCATTCTTTGAATCTCCAAACTCAACTAATTCTGCCTTTCTTCTTTTAGCCTTGGCCATTGTTTTTTCTCAAATTGTATCATCAAGGTTTCCAAACAAACTATCTTTAGTATCATTGTCAACTACATTACACTCACTTGCATCACAAGATTATGAAGATGAACCCGTTTTTACTTGCTGATTTGAGTATATTCTTTCATAAGCTTTGAAAGTATCCCTCAATGCATCATCACACAGTTTGCAAACCTTGTCCCTATCTTCCACTCCATACAAACTATTAACGGTCAACATAAGGTACCACATGTTAGTCCTAGGATCAAAAGGTGAAGTAATAAAAATCAACTGGTTGAATTTCTTGTCATCCCCCAGATAAAATCACCGAATCAAGTACTCAAGTAGTTGCTTACAAAGTTAAAATGAAAGGCTTACAAAGTTACAAGTCGATGATAGCTTCAAGAATATAATCAACAGATTCATGATTGCTAGTAAAGAAGTCAACGATCGCTGTAGTCGCTCTCGCACCATCGCACACTCGCACAATTGTAATTTTGCTGCAGTCTCTCTCGTACTGTCGCACACTTGCACAACCAATCGACGAGTCGACGATCCTGGTCTCTGACTCTCTAGAAATGTCGAGTAACTCGCACAACCAATCGACGTGTTGTAAGGTGAGCAACTGAGCACCGGAAATGTTGATTATGGATATTAGTAAGACTGTCAATTGGGTCGAGTTCGTGTTATTGGGTTCGGGTCAGTTTCGTGTCAACCCAATTTCGACGAATTTATTTTCGTGTCAGGTTTGAATAGTGTCGACCCATTTAGGCCAAATGTGGTAGACGAGCATTTTTTCGATTTTTAAATACGGTTTTCGAGTACGATTTTTGAATATGGATTTCCATTTCAACTACGATTTTCTTTATCAATCTTTCAAATTATATGTTTGTTTTCCAACTTTCGGTAAGAATTTCAAAAATGATTTTCGTTTATATTCTAACTTCAATATTCAATGTTCATTTCGATTGCATCCGATCTTTAAATTTGGTATTTGTTTCGGTTTGATTAAAATTTTTATTTTACTTTCTTATTCAACTTATATAAATAAATATAATAATAAAAACTATGATGCACTACTATTATATTAAGTACGAATAAATAATGTCATTGAACAACCGATTAATTTAAAATTATTCATCATTTAATAGAATTATGAATCAAATTAAAAATACTAAAGTACCATCTATCAAATAATCAAATGTAAAAGTACTAAAATCATATAGTCAAAATAACAAGTACTAAAATGACGTACTAGCTATTATTTTAACTATAAATCTTTTATTGTTTATTTTAAGTTTTTAATGTTTAAGAGTTTTGTATGTTTGTTTGGTGGGTTTTATTGCCCTAAGATGTCACACCCTTATTTGAATTTACAAACTTCTTTTCAAAATTTAAATTTTTAAGTATTAAAGAAAATTTTATAATGTTATAGTTTTACCCTTAAACGGGTTATATGGGTCACTTTCGGGTTGACCCTAACCCGACCTATTTATTTTCGTGTCGATTTCGTGTCAATCCGATTTTGACTCACTTCGGATTTGTGTCACTTTTCCCGTGTCGGGTTCGGGTCGAGCCACAAATTACCAGCCTTAGATACTAGAGATCTAATGTGAAGAGTTTGAAAATTGAAAATTAATTGGGCGGGGCCAATATTAATATGATATATACATTAAAATATTATATTATTGAATTCGGTTTATTCGGTTTGAAAAATGTAAAAACTAGCCGAACCAAAGACCAATTATGGTAATTAGTTTCGGTTTTTAAACCGAATTGAAAATGGTTTTAGAATTTTCTGTTACGGAGTGGCTAGGTTTATGGTTAAAATGGTTTATAACCATATTTTGAACACCCCTAAGAGAGAGTTTTATATTTCTTGGTTTACTTTCTACGCTGTAAAACAAAGAAGGCACAAACCAAGAATTCCTTCGTAGCTTTAGTTTTATTCATACACAGGTTTTAGGTTTGACTTTTTATTACCTACGTTACTATAACCTTCTCATTTTCTCATATAATGGAATCGTCTATTGTGCCCATGGTTTTTTCTCACAAGGGTTCTCCACGTTAAATCTTGGTGTTCTCATCTTCTATAACAAGTGGTATCAAAGCCACGTTGTTTTCGAATTACCTTCTTTTTCAGTATATTCGGGTTTTATCGACATGACTACTTTGAAATACTATTTTTCGCTTTTGGACCTAGATACAAGTTTTTTTACGACAAGTAAAGATGCGAGCATATTTGGCTCAAATAGATGTTGATGATGTGGTATTAGGTCTTGTAATTATGCTTGCGGCTTGGTCAGATGAGGAGAAGGAAATAAAAGATTGTAAGGCTCTCTCATATATTCATCTTCATTTATCTAATAATATTTAACAATAAGTTTTAAAAGAAAAAACCACGTACTGTTTCTTTATGGTTGAAGTTGGAACTAATTTGTAAGACCAAAGATTTAACGAGTAAAATGCACCTTAAACAAAAGTTATTTTCTCACAAATAACAAGAAAGTGGATTTATGCTTAATCATCTTTCAGTTCCTAAAGATACTGTTTTTGATCTTGAATCTATGGGGGTAGAATATGATGAAGAAGATTTGGGTTTGCTTCTGTTATGTTCTTTGCCAAGTTCTTATTCAAACTTTGAAGATACTATATTATATAGTCGTGATACTTTAACACTCAAGGAAGTTTATGAAGCTTTGCATGCCAAAGAAAAGATGAAGGATATGATGTCTACCGAAGATTCAAGTTCTCAAGCAGAAAATCTATTGGTTCAAGGCAAGAACTCAAAACATAGAGGCAGATCAGAGTCTAGAGGTTCTAAGTTATGCAAGTATTGCAAAAAAGATTGTCATGATATCTCTAAATGCTATAAATTGAAGAACAAGGAGAAAAGAGTTTTGACATAATTCACAACCTAATAAGGGTGGTGAATTGAAAGCTTCTTGTATGGCCGAAGAAGACTTTGATATAGAGATTTTGATCGCTTTCGCCGGATGTGAAAAAACCAATGATGAATGGATTCTTGACTCATCGTGTACATTTCACATGACTCCATACATAGATTGGTTTACCAGTTATGAACCTATAGAAGGCTGCTCCGTGCTGATGGGAGATAATACGCCATATAAGATTGCTAGAATGGGTTCAATCGAAATCCAGATGTATTATGACATTAATAAAAACTTTGTTAGATGTTCGACATGATCTAAGTTTAAAAAGAAACCTTATTTCTTTGAGTACTCTTGATCTTAAAAGGTACAAGTACTGCGGTGAAGGTTGGTTTCTAAAGGTTCTAAAAAGTTTTCTGATTGAGATGAAAGTTAATATTAAGTCTACAAACTTATATCGTCTTCTTGGTACCACGATAACAAGTAATGTTCTAGCAATTGAGTTTGAGCTTTGCTCAAGCTTGGTTAATATTAAAATCTAATTTCAAAGGATGGTAGCATGCGATGATTTTTATGATGATAAGTTCAATTAAGGTGTATCTTCTTATTTACTAAAAGAGTAAAATCATCTCAACGTGGAGGTTATTGCTCGTGATCCGATTTTACACAAATGGGCACGACCCATGTTCCACCTATTACGGCTTCAAATCCTTAAGAGATTAGGTCTTATATATATAGTTAGGTTCTACATGGAACCATCCTTACAGATAAAACCTAAAGACCAAATCTCAGTCAATCATTTATGAGGGCAAAAAAGGAATTGTAAAATGAGATTAGTAACTCATGCGCCTACCACCACCATCACAAGCACTTGAACATTAAAAAAATGTTACCCTCGTATTTTTATTTTGCCATAACTAATTAAGTTTTGAGAATTTAAGCAAAAATAATTATACCAATCTACTAGTTTTAAATCCTCTTTAAACCAAGACCACTCTTCCCATATTTTCTAAAATTTTTATTATGCGTTTCTCAAATCCGAACATGCAATTGTGGATATGTAGTTCTAAGAATGAAGGTGCTTTAAAAATAAAAAAACAGAATTCATAGGAGTAGAACATATAAGATGATTACCAAAATGCAACCTAGATGAAGATGATAATAAAAATACAACCCAGATAAAAATGATACCAAAATGAAACCCAGATAAAGATGAGAACCAAAGTTCAACCTAGAAGAAGATGATAACAAAAATGCAACCTAGATGAATATGATAACCAAAATCCAATTGTAACACCGAAAATCTTAAGTCATTTTTTAATTCGCTGCGGAAGCATAACTCAATGATTACCATAAATATTCAAAAACATCCACATGATTACAAAAATAAAGTATCTGTTGTGTTACAAAGATAATTTAAACATGGTTCGTCTTTTACAAAATAAATATCAGAGAGCTGGACAAGCTTTCCTCTAAACAACACCCACCGCTAAACAACTGTACTCACCGAACTTACAAAAATGGGTTCAACAGTGGGGAATTAGCACAAAGCTAAGTGAATGGAAGCTAAACCACAACAACAATCAGAAACAATCAATGCAAAAGCATGTAATCACATCAATCCAGAAGACCGGCGTCGACACAGGACCTTTCAACCATTTGCGGGCCAAGGCAAAGGTTTACTGATAGCCCTCTGCCAATTGGCACAGTTAAATCCCTCTCGATACAACGCATGCATCCGAAGGTCTACAACTGTTCAACCAATAGCAAACGGGCCCAGCCCAATTCCACACATAGCTGACTTGTATCATATCACGATACTCGTTATCATCCCACGAGCACGTATCGGCCAAATAACACATAAGCAGTTATACAATCAACAATCAGACTAAACAGTTTATCAATCTCAAATCACATGCATCACATCAATCATATCAATCATAACCTTTACCATCCGCGAGTTTACATCCACTCAACTCTGTTCTCTATCGCACTGCTCAGTTGTCTAATATTACCAAGTCTTTGCAGTTCCTGAGAACACAACATACCGAAATCAGTCTCTAATTCATAATATATATTCACATATATTTCTATCTCTAATGTTCATAAACAACATGTTATATTCACATATGAACTAACACAACACATGCAACACGAACGAATTACAAACAAAAGTTCCCCTGCTGAAAATCACCGGTCGCGCCGCGACCTAAACAATGGTCACGTCACGACGAGCCTAAGTCGGACCGAAGCAAAGTCGGACCACCATCAAGTCGGACCAACCCTAAGTCAGACCAACCAATAAGTCAGACCACTTAAAGTGGGATGGTCAAGGTCGGACCATCAAAAGTCGGATGGCCAAAGTCGGACAAAACACAAATTCGGACCATTTGGCCCTGGTCGCGTGGCGACCAACATCCCTGTCGCGCCGTGACGCCTTGCGAACAGACCTGTAACTTTCTGTTTCTGCTTCTGCCTTCTTCCAGCTTCATATCAATTTCCTTAAAACACATCTATAATTCTGGAAATTGATTTCTAACCATTTCTAAAGCAATATAAACTTCAAATAACATGTTTACAATCACACAAACTCATTAAAACCAATTAAAATCTTCAAATCCACAAAACCCACATATCAAGTTTTCTTCATAAACTCATTAATGGTGTTCTTAAGCTTTTAACATAAAAAAAACCCAACAAAGGCATAGCAAAACTAACATAAATCAGTAACATAATTAACAAAGAAGATATGCCAACCTTCGTTTGCAATAACAATCACTAATCCTCAAATTCAAGATTTCAAGTTTGATAGTTTCTCAAGCTTCTTAGTTTTCTTCACTTCAAAGAAAAGAACACACACACACACATACAATTTCTTACACACACAAGAATGAGGAGGTGACTATCTCATGTATATCCATATGTAGTTTCACTGTACACGTGCACCCACACACACTTACAATTTAAACTAATCTAATATAAACATGAGGTGGCAGTGATTAGGATAATTATAATCATTAGTGTCCTATATTGCTTTCTAGCTTACAGTTAATCAAATTAAGCAATCAACCTTCATTAGTTAACATACTTCGAGGTATTTTCTATAACTCTCATTCAAAAACGAATATATCTATGTCATAAATTCATGCGATATAAATATTTATTTTAATCACACAATTTAAATGTATAAACACACATAAACACTCACCGTCAACCTGGTAACAACTAGCCCGGATTTACGGCTGTTACAGCAATCCAGATAAATTAGATGATAATCTAAATGTAAACCAGATGAATATAGATGAATATGATAACCAAATGCATATCCACAATCAACAAAACCCAAAATGCTTAAATGAAATGTTTCAAATATGAACATGCAATTCCAAATAAAATGAAAATGCAATCCTCCATAGTAAACTACGATTATGAGTTCATCACACTACAATTTTCCCAATAAAAAATACCTTTACAAAATAAAAAAACTGTACAAAGTCAGATTGCTTCATCTACTTTCAAAAAACAAAACTAATAATTAAACCTGATTTGCATATTCAATATGTAAAGATTAAAAATGCTACCTAAATGAATCAAATGCATTTCATATATTAAGCTAGAAATTTCCAATTTGAAAATGCGTATACCAATAAAAAAAACTTCACGGTGAATCAAAGTTACTAATCTGATAACAAAATTCTCAAAATAAACATCATTACAACAAGGCAGAAAATTCCAAAAACAAATTGTACAGTAAGAAAAGAAACTGACACTAAAATGAACAACAAATTGTGGTACCATCTCGCTTCATAATAGATTCCTTTCAAAAACCCTTATGGTTTCATCTCACTTCACCATAGATCTGAAAACCTTAAAAATAAACCACTTATAACAACGGTGGGCGGTTCGAGATGGCCAAAGGTGGCGATTAGTTGGTCTACAATCGAAGAAAGGCGCATCCGTCTTAACTGCCAACGTGGAAATTGGTTTGTTGGAGGAGAGAATCGTTAGAGTCAAGATCACATTTTGTTGTCCTCATGTAATTTCCGTCATAATCTGCGGGAAAAGGGTTCACTAGAAAAAGGGTTTCAATGGTTTGTTCCAGCGGCCGTCGGGAGTTTAATTTGGAGGCCCTACAGTTCTGCAGACCTATTTTATTGTGAGTTTCATTTGGAGGACCGACGGATTGTTCCGGCAGCCGTCGTGTCTCCCAGATAAGGACTCGCCGGAATGGGTTTGCAAGATCTTTGGACCGAAGAGAGAAAAA
Source organism: Drosophyllum lusitanicum (assembly GCA_032274825.1). Lineage (NCBI taxonomy): Eukaryota > Viridiplantae > Streptophyta > Magnoliopsida > Caryophyllales > Drosophyllaceae > Drosophyllum > Drosophyllum lusitanicum. Next base: position 848 of record JAUEJL010136559.1, on the reverse strand, counting down.
GAGTAGAGAGAGAATTAGGTAGCATAATAAGACGAGTGAATGATCGTGACCGATTAAATGTAGTTTAAAACTAGATTTCTAATATTACCCTTAGATAATTTGATCTTATAATTTTCTTATAAATTACAAAAATGTCATCAAGAGATCTTAGCATTTAATTTGGCTAATCCAATAGTCCAGATTTAGTCTTTAGGTTATATTGTTAAGATTAGGAAATATACTGATCTTATATATATGTGTGTGTGTGTGTGTGTGTGTGTATAAGAATGTGATAGTGACACGTGTCTTGTGTTTGTCTTGATTTTTTCTCGATCTATCATCCCTTGATTTTTCTCAAACTCTCAATGATTTGCTTGTATTTCTATTTTACATGATTAATTATCTCTCATCTTCTACATGACAAGTGTTATTCTCTCTTTCTTTTTTTAATTTTTACCATAAGCTTTTTTTACATGATGTTAACCCTACACACAGATATTATCAAGAGTGTACGTTTTTAGAGAAAGATTTATATTTCTTGGGTTTCTTTCTTCACCGTAAAACAAAGAAGGTAGAAACCAAGAGTTCCTTCATAGCTTTTCTAGTTTTATTCATTCGTAGGTTTTAGGTTTGATTTTTGATTAACCTCCTCATATAATGGAATAATCGGTTGCATGTTCTCGTGGTTTTTCCCCGCAAGGGTTTATCCGGGTTAAATTTTGATATTCTTGTTTTCTACTATTTATCGTATTTCGTTTCAACATGTTACTATATATTTATTTTACAACATAAATACTTGGGTTAATATATATATATATATATATATATATATATATATATATATACACATATATATACACACACAGAGG
>JAUEJL010136548.1:0-10997 GCA_032274825.1 Drosophyllum lusitanicum | reverse complement strand
CCACATTTAATAACCGTTCTTATTTCGAGTACTATAACAACAAATCTTGGCACATTGATTACATTAGATCAATGGTTATAATGTTATTGCCTCCTCATTAATGTTCATTAATGACCCATTAATAGCTTTTTAATTAGGGATATTTAGAGAAAATTAAGTCAAATCTAATAACAAATCATCAACCCGAAAGCAATTCACGGTTAAGTAAATATATAAATGAGCAAAATAACCTTATTAATAACTCATTAACGAGCATTAATGGTGGTTACAGATATTTCTCTCGATTCTTGTATTAAAAACCGTTCTCAAATAAACTTCTCCATCTATATATGTAACACCCCAAATTTTATTTTTTAGAAAATAATTACAATAAATATCAATATCAACGCATTTCAATCGTTGATTACATTTGAAATATTCAGTACAAATACCAAGTTATGTTCATTGATTCTTCACTAAAGCAATTCCATAGAAAAACGTTTGTTTTTTATAGAAATCAATAGAATAAGCAGAAGTCTTTCAGAAAATCTATAAAACCGTGACCTATCTCTACTAATCTAGAGCCTTGCCACTGTCATTTCCCGAAAAGATTGTAAATAACAATAGTAAGCGTAAAGCTTAGCGAGCACATTATTTACATACCATACCAGAGAAACATTTGTCATACTCACATCACGTAAAATATAGACTTCATATCATTCATAACATACCCGCTACCATAGTAGTCGGTCATAACATACCTGTCAGCTTCAGACAGTCTTATCATACCCGTTACAGTAGTAAACAGTCTAACATACCTGATACTGTAGTATCCGTCTCATCATATCATTCACATCAAATCAACAGTTTTTACATAAATGTAAGTACTACATTACCATTCATAGTCGTCACTAGTATAGAATGTAAGTAAGAGTATTTACTTGATTGTAGGTTAAGTAAAACAGTGACAGTTTGGTAAGTATATGTAAGTACACTCTACCGGTAATCACCTACAAGTAAGGTCCCACATTATAAATCATTACAAGTACCATATATTTCATTCGCATCAATACTCTATGCAAACCCTCAAAATTCTAAGTCTGATTTGCACTTCGTGATTCAGCATTATAAAACACCGGCAATTCTGTGCCTTATGGCACTTGGCGATCTAGTGCCCTCTGATACTTGGCGATTTGTAACGTCCCATTTTTTTTATATCAACAAGATAAATTCAAAATATAATGGATAGTTATATAAATCAGTATTTGGAAAATGTTAAACTACAACCCGAATTAAATTGTTCGAACTACTAATAATAAAAATCAAGAAGAATTAATGGAAGTCCGCGGAAGCAACTAATTATGAGCTATCAGCGACGAACTGGAACCCCGCCGTGGTCTTCTCCTGTAAGACAGGTTAAACAACAACTGTAAACACGAAGCTTAGCGAGTACACTACTTACAAACCAAACATTTCATCAATTAACATAATGCTCATACCCACTACTGTAGTAAGTGGTCTCATCATACCCGCCTGCTTGGACGGTCTCATCTTACCCGTTGCTGTCTCAACGGTCTAACATACCCGACACCGAAGTGTTGGTCTCATACCCGACACTGAAGTGTTGGTCTCATACCAGTTACCGAAGTAAACGGTCTAAACATACATGTTACCGAAATAAACGGTCTAAACATATCTTTCACGTAACTCATAGCTTTATCACTTATTTGCACTTAGTCAATTGTATACAAGTCCATCTAGAGTGTAAGTAAGAGTACTCACCTGTCAGCAGTCTGAGTCTCAGTTAACTGTAAATCACAGAATTACTTAGTCACGAGCCCGGAGCACGAACCTACAACGAAATTAACTGGATTAATTCTGGTTACAACTTCTAAATCAAGTCGGACTGAAACCAAGTCGGACCCTTCACTAAGTTGGGCCCCCCACTAAGTCAGACCAATACTAAGTTGGACCAACACTAAGTCGGACCCCCCACTAAGTTGGACCAACATCAAGTCGGACCAATACTAAGTCGGACTAACACTAAGTCGGACCATCATCAAGTCGGACCAATACTAAGTCAGACCAACACTAAGTCGGACCATCATCAAGTCGGACCAATACTAAGTCGGACCAACACTAAGTCGGACCCCAACCCAAGTTGGACCACACTAGGTCAGACAAGGCCCAAGTCGCACATGATTAAGTCGTACCATCATTTATATACGTAAGTCAGACATGCAGACCTATACAAGTCGGATAGGCCAAGTCGCACAAGTTCATAACACAAGTCGGATAGTGCCCAAGTTATACAAGTAGGACATACACAGGTCGGACCATACTATTTTCTACGTAAGTAGGACCAGGGCCTAAGTCGGACCACTCCATCTTGGTCGGACCATTCAAGTCGAACACACAAGTATCTATATCAGTCGAAAAACAGGGTTTTGTAATCTTTCAAAACGCAACCAAAATGCAATATTTTAATTTCAACTTGTCTTTTCACTCATATAAACCACTCCTTTTTAATTTCTTTGTGTTTTAACAAGTTTTAATCTCTCAAAGCATTCTTTTTCTCTCGGTTCACCCACACCCACAAAGAACACATACTAACGTCAAAAAACAACATATAATCATGCTAAAACTCATACAAAACTGTATCTAAATGATCACAGAGTGATGGTAAACATTACCTGATAGTTCCTTTCCATAATTTCTTGATGCTTGTAGATGAAAATGAGGTTTCTCTTGTTTCTCTGTTCTTCGGTTCCTTCTCGTCCCACACAAAACACACACAGATTCACCTAGTAACGGAACAATGTAATTTTCTCTAGGGAGCTGAGCCCTAATCTTCCATATATATACCTTTCATCTCATGACGTTTCAAGCCCAATAGTAATAATCCTAAGCCCACAAAGGATTAACTCATAAATTTTTTTTTATTATCTAGCCAAGCCCAAGGCCCAACTTAAGTCCATCTAACAACATACAATGCACAAGATAAAATAAAAATGCTAAAATAAAATATTTTTTATTAAACTACGGGAATCGAGCATTACACAATGTGGGACTAGCAACTGTTATCAGAGTAGGTTATATAATTCTTGTCTAGATCTATTTTGCTTACTCTACAACTGCTTCTACCTCTCACAAAATGGCCTCATCATCCAATGCTACAAACATGCCAAACACTGGATCTTTAATAAGATGCCCAATGTTTGATGCCGAGAACTTCTCCATGTGGAAGACTATAGCACATATCTTCTTGTCTAGCCTAGACATGCAAATTTTAGATATTGTTATTGGTGGTCCTTATGTTCCTACATCTCTTTTATTTGTTTCATCTGAATCAGAAGGTCAAACCTCCACAACTAAAAGAATCATCACAAAGCCTATGCATCTGTGGATTGATGAAGATAAGAGGCCACATCAGCTCTTATCTCTACACTACCCAATGAGAGCAATCATCAAGTGCTCAGCTGCACTTCAGTTAAAGAGATGTTAGATACACTCATAGTTGCATATGAAGGCACTGAAGAGGTTAGGGAGAATAAGAAACTTCTCCTCAACAGAGAGTATGAGTTCTTTTTTGCTCAAAAAGGTGAGAGTCTTACACATACATACACCAGGTTCAACTACCTTGTTAATGACTTGAAAAGGGCAGAAATAACCAAGAGCAACATTGTACTGGTGAACAAGTTTCTAGACTCCCTCCATGAAACATGAGATCACCTTGTCACTGTACTAAGGCATGGTGAGAAGATAAAGGGAATATCTCTAGTTGCTCTCTATGGTAATCTACTTAACCATGAGCAGTCAATCAAGCAAATGAAATTGGCTGCCAAGGAGATGAAAGAGGTGGTGAAGGCTTCATCAACTGCACTTGTATATAGAGATACTAGGATGAGAAGCTTTGCTGCTGTTGCCTATAAGTCAGATGAAGAGGAAGAAGAGGAAGATAGTGCTGGAGAAGATGAAGAGGAGATGGGTGATGAAGAAAGAAGTTTGGAGACTCTGGAGGTATTGTTTGAGCAAGTTGCTATGCTGGATCGTAGGTTTAAACCTTTCATGAAGGTGAAAGGTTTCAAGAAGTTCAGCAAGAGGTAATCTAAGGACAACAAGTTCAAATCCAAATAAACTTTTGATGCCACCACAGCTGAGTGTTACAACGGTGGCAAGATTGGCCATATTGCAAGTAACTGTAAGTCCAAAAGTAACAATGGTGTTAAAACTGTGCCAAAGCAAGTGAGCAAGATAGATTATGAAGCTAAATACAAGAAGCTTCTTCTATGTACCATGGAAACAGCACATGGTTTCTTAACAGTGGATGTTTCAAAACCATGATAGGTCATAAAACTTTGCTCAATGACTACACGAAGGAAAAGGGTCCAAAAATGGCTTTTGGTGACAACAACCATGGTCAAACAAAAGGCTATGGAGAACTTCATAATGGGAGACCTCAAGTTGTCTAAGGTTTCATATGTTAAAGGACTGAAGTATAATATCATAAGCATAAGTCAATTATGTGATGGAGATGATGAGGTCTACTTCACCAAGACAGGGGTTTCATAATAGATCAAGAAGGCAAAGTAGTTCTAAGTGCCAAGAGAACCAAGGATGTGTGTACTCTTGACATGTCCTCTGGTGACCCTTCAAAACTCTTATCCTCGTCATAACTGCATTTGAGACATAAAAGATTTGTATTTTATGTTTTAAGGATATGACGTATAGTATGTAGCATGGTGGCTATCTTAACCCACTTTTTTAATGTTTCGTTTCATATATGAAGGCGTATAACTAATTTATTATTTAATAAAAATTCGACAGCATTTCCGCTTAACTCCCCAAATATGCGTATGAAACATATATTCGTAGGAGAAAAGGGGAAATGTTTATCGAAATTTTCTTAAATAGTATATCAGTTATATGCATCCATATCCTAAACGAGGCAAAACATTAAAAAACTAGTCACAAACAAGAGACAAACCAAAATTAATTTCTAATAAATTAATTTTGGAAGGGTGACCCATGGTATAAAACGAACATGGTTAATGTATTAATTTGTATATATATGTATATATATATGTATGTGTGTGTGCGTGTGTTTGTATAATATATGTATATATATATATATATATATATAAATATATATATATATAAATAATTTATTATTATAATTTTGTTTCTAGTATTTTAATTTATTATTATACTTTAGATTCTTATATTTATGTATTACTTATTTTATAATTATATTTAAGGTTTTATCACTATATTTTAGTTTCTTGTATTTTAATTTATTATTATACTTTAGTTTCTTATATTTATATATTATTTATTTTATAATTATATTTAATGTTTTATCATTATATTTTAGTTTCTTGTATTTTAGTTTTCTCATATTTTACTTTATCATTATATTTTAGTTTATTATTATATTTTTAGTTTATCGTTATGTGTATATATATTGTATATATTTTAGTTTATTATTGTATTTCTGTTTATCGTTATGTGTATATATATTGTATATATTTTAGTTTATTATTGTATTTCTAGTTTATCGTTATGTGTATATATAATGTATATATTTTAGATTATCATTTTATTTTAGTTACTTGTATTTAAGTTTTCTTACATATATAATTTCAAATATTTTAGTTTCATTATATGTATATACAGTTTCTTGTATTTTATTTTTCTTATATATATAAATAGTTTCAAATATTTTAGTTTATCATTATACATTTTAGTTTATCATACATTTTAGTTTATCAATCTAAGTAAACAAACATACACTAACAATTTATATCAACCTAACACATATCATATATACAATAAAGCTAACTTTAAGAATATATATCCTTTTCAACTATGATAGAAGATATTAATTAGACTGTATAATGTATAACTTGTACATATAACTTCTATATTTTACATTATCAAACTAACATTTAAATTTGCATATAAATATTTATAAAACTAACCTAACACACAAGTAACACATGTTATATACACAATTCAAAAAACATCAATACAATGGTTTTACTACAAAAAACTAACAAATCATACATATAAAAACTAACAAAAACTATACTATCAAAATATTCTAACAACACATATACTATCAAATACAATAAAAAACTAACATACAAGCATTATCTTAAATTAGATTTACTATTGAAAACTAACATATCAAACATACAAAAACTAAACTTAGATTTTTTATACTATCATACAAGGAACAATCACCATTAATCTTGATTCACATATGGATGTTTATAAAAAAACTAACCTTAGACTAGAAAAATGTAAGAAGAAGAGTGGAGGATTTGAATTTATTCACTTGTCGGAGACTCAGTGTAATTTCGCCGAAATGTCACCAGAAACAGAGAAATCTACATATAAAACCGATATGTTATACATAATCTATTTAAGCTCTTATATAAGCAATTTATGATGAAATCCAAACCTTATTACCTCTTTTTGATTCGCCTGAGACTCGCCAAAAAATTGAAGAAAACTTTAAACTAACAAAAAACACAAAGGAGTTATGGATATATCATCTAACAAACACTAATCTAAACCAATACACTAATATTTAGGCGTTATCTACCACAATTCAAGAGTTGGCCGGAAAAAATGGAGCTTTGACCGGAACCAATGGTGGTCTTGACCAAGAAAAGGAAGATGATGATAACTTAAGCATTTGTCATCGTCATTTCTCTCATAAACTTGGTAAAAACACGAACTTTAGCCTTGTAACCGAGTTAAAAGTGTGAAATAAAGAGAGGTGAAAAGTGTAAAATTGAAGAGAGGAGGCTCCTAGGTTAAAACCCACCTGCAGCTTTCGGCGAGGACAATGTCCTCGCTAAAAGTCTTTAGAGTCGTCGCTAATATATATTAAATGACAACGTTTATTTACCAATTTAAAGAAAAAAAAGAAAAAAGGGCTTTCGCAAGGACATTGTCGTCGCCGAATTTCAGTGAAAAAAAGGGCGGGATTTCTACCGCCTAAAAGTGGTTTTCGTGAAAAGAAAAATAAAAAAAATTAAAAATAACTTTTACCGAGGACATGTCGTCACTGAAGGTGTTTCTCGATTTTCTATGTGGCACAGTCAAAAAGTGACGAGCATTTGTCGTTTTGCGGACTTTTAGCGAGGACACGTGTCTTCGCAAAGAGTGTAGCAAGTCAAAAACTCTTTTTTGTTGTAGTGATCCCTATGAGACTATAACTCTTGACATCTTCTATTGAGGTAAGTGCTCTACTTGTCAGACTATCCAATAATAGGTTAAAAAAGTTTTTTTTAATATCAAACTGATCAAACCAGATTTGCTTGTCAACATTCTATATATTCATGAACTAAGTTTACAAATCTAAATTACGAAAACGATATATGTTATCAACAGCACCTAACGTAGATGTACACACATATCATTTAGATAAAAGATGTTTTAGTTATTTAAGTATTCAATTGATTTAAATAATATGTGTGTATAACGGTAACTAAGTTATATGCTATTGACATCATATATAATTTCCCCATCCATCTAAATTATGCAATACGCGTTTGTTAGTGATGTATGGGAGATTGGGAGTAAAACATATGTTAAAGTTATAGTTTCTAAAGGTTCGTGAGTAAATTTAAGTGCATTGATGAGTTGTTCTTTTAGTAACCGAAGGCTAGCCTGGAATTCAACTACTACACACGCCATCGGGGTATTGTAGGAATTTTATAGAAAAGTTTTATTAAAGCAAAGTACAACCCATTAAAGCGATATTAATATCGATATAAAAATAGATTTAAATTGGAAATAAATGACCACAGCTGTCCACTCCGGCCAGGAGTCCTATATCTTCTCTTTGGAAACTCTCTCTCTCTCTCTCTCTCTCTACAATTTTAAAGCTAAAAAAATCACCCAAATATATGCACTTGATCCGTAAAAAAGTTTGGCCTAGCTAGTTAGATTTTCATAATATTTGAAGGGGTTTAATTCACTAAAATATATTTAAATTGTCATGTTTTGCTATTTTATGTATTGAACTTAAAAAATTTCTATTATGTATATCGAACTCTTAATTTGTCCCTATTGTGTGCATAAACTTTCTATTGTATGTACTAAACTTGTAAATTTTTTTACTTTTTTATGTAACCAAAATACATATAATAATAACAAATTAAAAGTTTGGTACACATAATAAAAACTTTTAAAGTTCAATACACACGATAACAAAACGTGATAACTTCGATACATTTTAGTGAACTAGACCCTATTTAGAGTAGCAACGAAGGCAAAAAATTATGAAGAGACGAACTGACGAAGTAGTAAAATTCTTTTTATGTACAATTTATTTTATATCTTTAATAATTAAATTTTGAAACATGTCTATTTATAAAGATTTGATAGAAGACAATCCCACATGTTAGCTTCTCACTGGCTGCGTCACTTCTTATTATTAAGAATTTAAGATATATTAGTACATAAAACATAAAATACTCATGTCACATTAAATGATAAAACAAACAAACACATGCATATTATTGTCAAATTTTTTTACTAATACATGAATGAAAAAAATCAATATTTTGTTTTTCATAAATAGCTAAATAAATGAATGAGCAATAACAATTTTACCATCAGAAAACAGAAAAAAAAAGCTAAATATCTTATTGTGTTTTTTTCTTTTTGGGGGGTTCCAATACATATATGTTGAAGAAAAAACACCACAATCACCGAAATAAATACACAAAACAATACTATAAACATGAAAATATTCAAACTTTTGTTTGCTATAAAAAACAATGATTTTAATAAATGGATATATAATAAAAATTGACCTTTTTGTTCTTGTTTTTCTTTTATTTCTTTATTACTGTTCATCAGGAAACTTGAATGTTGCACTGTCTACTTCATCTTGAATCCAACCAAATTTCGCCATGAAAGGGTTTTCCAAGTTCTGCGGTGGATAATTTTCGATGTTACATTCATTCCACACATTTCCTTCACCTTCAAGATCTCGAACCACTTCCCATAAGCAACTGTTGCATTTGAAACCGGCACCAAAGCTAATCATGAACAGTTTATCACCTCTTTTGAGCCGTTTTTTAGCCTCCATGTAGCCGAGAACGTACCAAAGACTACTAGCCGACGTGTTGCCGAACCGATGGAGCGTCATGCGGGCTGGCTCGATATCAAACTGGCTCAGGTTAAGGCTCTGAGCCACTGCTTCAATAACCGCTTTCCCACCCGTGTGTAGACAAAAATGGTCGATTCCGGTTTTGAAGTTGATCATTGGCCGTGTGGCGTAAAACGACTTCCCGAAGATGTGTTGGAGAGATTTTCGCGCGAGTGAGAGGGTCGCGAAACGAAGGATTTCGCGCATCGGGAGGATCTTGGGCGCGATTTCTTTCAAGTTATCGACAAACGCTCGTGTAGCTGTTTTGGGTAAGGTTTTACCGAGGTGAAACCCTACCCGACCCTGAGCGTCTTCGGTTTGTAAGCAACAACCGTACGCTTCGTCTTTCGAACCATGGTGGGTCCGGACCAAAACCTTGAGCTTAAACATGGACTTATGAACCAAATTCGGCTTGTTGGTTAAAATCATGGCGCACCCACCGCTTCGAAACAAGCAATTCGATAAAATCATGGATCGGTCATTACCTGTGTACCAATTTGGAGTCAAACATTCGGAAGTAACCACCAACGCCAATTGATTTTTATTCGATTTAAAAATACTTTGAACAAGATTTATCGAAATTAAACTCGCACTACAACCCATTCCAGATAAGTTATAAGTTTTCACATCTTGTCTCAATTTGAACCTGTTCACGATGCGGTCGGATAACGACGGGATGCAGGTCAACATCGAAACGTTGACAACAAGTACATCGATACTCTGTGGCTGGATTTTTGTACGATGTAAGAGTTTTCCGATGCTGTCTTCGAAAAACTCTTCCATCTCAGTGATAGCGGATTCATGGGTCGGGTTTTCTTCACTACCATCAAAAACCATTTTTGGGGCATAAGTTTCTTCACCAATGCCGGAACTTACAATGGCTTTGAGGAGGAACTTATACTCGTTGAGACCCAAGTTTTTGTTCCGCCGGATAATGTCGCCGGAAAGTTCAGTGGTGAGTTTCCGGTCATCGGAGGGTTTGTAGAGCTGGTAATCGAGTAAGTAACAGTTTTGATGTCTTCTTCTCTCAAGATATTTTAGGAGAACGCAGAGGAGGTAGAAGAGAGGGAGGCAGAACAGGGTGGTCAAAGCATAATCCATATCAGATTATGAAGAGATATAGAGTGAGACAGAGAGATAGATATGGATATATATAGGAACTAAGGAGATAGAGAGATGGATGCTTGCAAGTTCTTTTGGGTTGTGTAATCCAAACCTCAATGACACTTGTATAAAAGGGGGTGTATATATAATTATATACAGCTTTCATGCCTCACTAATTTGGTATAACAAATTAATATTGCAAGAATATTTTATTTATAAATTTGACCATACCACTCAATTAAATATATATAATGTATAAACAAATTTATAGAGAACTAAAATAACTTTTCCGTTTGATTTTACTATTTTTACAATGGCGAAATGCTGCTATAATAGTCCAGTTGTACTCACATACAATTTAAATAAATAGTAAATTAGTCATTTAAGTATTTTAATAATTTTAAATAATATATAAGAGTAACATCATTAAATTTAGATGATATTAACTACATCTATCAATTCCCGTTTTAAAATACTTATATACCTAGGTTTCAACTTTTATATATATATATGTATATATATATATATATGGGAAGGTTTATTTGAAAACCGTTTTTATTGAATCAATCTTAGTCATTTATTTTGGATAATGAAATTAATGGACGAAGGTTTTAATGATTTTAAATAATATGTAAGGGTAACATCATTAAATTTAGATGATATTGACTACATCTATCAATTCCCGTTTTAAAATACTTATATACCTAGGTTTCAACTTTTATATATATATATGTATATATAT
>JAUEJL010136537.1:0-10997 GCA_032274825.1 Drosophyllum lusitanicum | reverse complement strand
TTTAGCACGCCGAATGCTCGTTCAATAGAGTTTCGTAATGACGCGTGACGAAGATTAAAAAGCTCTCGGGCATTCTCAGGTGCACGAGATGAGTACTCTTTTAAATGATATCTTACGCCTCTATAGGGGGTAATCAGTGTGCTTTTAAGGGGTAGACCCGCATCAACCAAATAGTACCTACCTATATACAATGTAGAATTCGCGAGTCATGAATGGGGCAATCGGTTTAGAGTTTGAGGTTGTACATTCGTAGCCTTGTAGCGGTTGAACCTGAGGTTTATTAAGGTCGTTATCGGTTTCATTTTCGTTATGTGTGGTTGAATGGTATTGATGTTTGCTTGATTTACTCACCGTTAACGGTTTATGGGCTTTTGTTTGTCTTGCCTAAAAACATTATTGACCCACGAGGCAAAAGCTGACATTTGTCTCTTGAATTATGTCTTGTAGTCGTATAGGTTGTTTAGACTGGAAATGGTGTGACGGTTGCCTTGTGTAGAGATAGTGGTTTATTTTATTATTTGCCAACTTGATATACCGATAATAAATGTAGCGTGAGTCTTTATGACCTTTTGAGAATGTAACACGGGTGGTTTAATTGGTTGGATTTGTAAACATTTATTGTGGTATTTAAGACTTCTGTTGTGTTTTATTTACTACAAAGGTTGAAATTTTTTGTTAGAAAATCATGGTGTTACAGAAGATCCGTAGGATCCGGTGGAGCATGGAGCTCCTGAAGGAGAAAAGGCAACAAACAAAGAGGGCGGCAAGAAAGAGGTGCATTTACAGAAAAGGTCATGGAAGGATATGTATTAACCAATGCACCAATTGCAAAAAATATGGACACAAGGAAAGTGATTGATGGAGCTAGGATAAAGAAGCAGAATATGTAGAAAAGGAAGATGACTACCTGTTCATGGCCCATACGAGCCCCATAATCACCTCAAATGAAGTCGGGTATGTGGATAGTGAACCCCCAAGTAGATAACGAAGAAAAAAAGCCAAGCTATTAGCAGTATATCGTCTCCTCAATGTACTTCATGACATTAGTTTAGGGCCTTACTTACTTGTATCATTAGTGGCCCATTAAGGCCTAATTGTATTGTTGTAATCCCTTTATATTTTGAGTTTAATGAGATCCCTAAAATCATTGGAGATAATTATTATCATTATATGGTATCAAGCCTTTTTTCGATCCCCTCCAAACAACCCTCGATTACTTCCGTCTTCCTTCTTCTTCATCATGGCAGCCGGCGATGACTCATCCCTCCCTCTTTCTACCAATTATCTATTATGGAAGAATCAGATCATCCCTCTTCTTTTCTATCAAAAACTTTTAGGTTTTATTGATGGATCTTCCACCGAACTCTCTCCCACTCTCATTACCGATGGGAAAGAGTCCCCTAATCCCGCCTTTTCTTCTTGGCAGGAAGCAAATCAACGAGCCCTTCTCATTCTTCAAGCTTCTCTTACTGAGGAAGCCATGGCTGAAGTCATTGGTTTCTCTACTGCTCGTGAGGTATGTCATGCTCTAGAATCAGCCTATCTCCATGATTGTGTTGAGCGCATGCAGAATATTTGGGACTCTCTTCGTTAGTTAAAGAAAGGCGTGTCTTCTGTATCTGAATATGGTAGGCAATTTAAGTCGCTTTGTGATCAACTTGCTGCCATTGGACAACCCGTTGATGATGTTGACAAAACCCACGGGTTCTTATGTGGTCTTGGACACTTGTTTGAGACTTTTTCAACTGCTCAACGGGCGGTGAAACCTAGGCCACCCTTTCGGGATATTGTCTCTCAAGCTGAAGGCCATGAACTCTTCTTACAATCAGTCCATGGTCAATCTTCTACCCCTCCGGATGTTGCGTTCACTGTCACATCGAGTCGTTCCTCTACTACTTCAAACCGAGACTTTTCTGCTCGAGGTGGTCATGGAGGTCGCTCGGGTGGTCGTGGTCGGGGGCATCGTCTTCCCCACTGTCAGCTTTGTCGTCAAAATGGTCATTATGCCGACAAATGTCCCAATTTTCGTAATTTCACTAACCGTGGTTCCTCCATTGATGCAAACTTAGCACAGGCCTTTCATGCAAAGTGCAATGTTTTTGATGATTCCTCAGATTGGTTTATAGATTCGGGAGCATCTACACACATGGCAGCTTCCACAGGTTCTCTTGATTCCTCGATGCCATACACGGGGAATGAACATGTTACAATTGGTAATTGTAATATCTTAAATATTTCTCGTATTGGAAGTACTTCTATAACCAAGAATATTGATTTACCGGATGTTCTTGTTGTTCCTAAACTTACAAAGAATCTTCTTTCTATTAGCAAGTTAACTACAGACTCACTGGTTGATGTTTTATTTTCTCATAATACCTTTACTATTCAGAACCGGCGAACAAAGGATATTCTAGCTAAGGGCAGATGTGAGAATGGATTGTATGTGCTAGAGAAAGGTCATAAAGCTCTCGTTGCAGGTCTCAACTCGAATAGGCTGCGTGCCTCCTATGAGCTTTGGCACAATCTTTTAGGTCATGTTGCATTTGACACTATTTCCTTATTGAATAAACTTGGTTATTTATTTGTTACTTCCATTTTACCTAGACCAACAGTTTGCTCGTCATGTGAGCTTTCTAAGAGTCATAAACTTCCGTTTCCTATTAATGAAAAGCGTTCATTGCATGTTTTAGACTTAATTCATTGTGATTTGTGGGTACCTTCCCCTGTTATGTCTACCGATGGTTATTTATATTATGCTATATTTGTTGATGATTTCTCCCGGTTCACTTGGTTTTACCCTTTAAAGAATAAATCCGATTTCTATCAAGTCTGCTGCTTTTTTGAGTTTTGTTCAAACTCAATTTTCATGCAAAGTCAAGGTATTCCAAAGTGATGGGGTACATAATTCACGAATCAACGGGTTAAATCCTTACTTGTTGAGAATGGCACTCACCATCGGCAGTCTTGCCCGTATACACCTCAACAGAATGGTCGTGTTGAACGCAAGCATCGACATCTTACAGAAACTAGTCTTACCATGCTTTTTAATGCAAATGCTCCGGCTTCTTTATGGGTTGATGCTTTTACTTACGCTGTTTATATTATTAATCGACTGCCCTCAAAGGTTTTGGATAATATATCTCCTTTTGAGTTGCTTTTCAGTAGCATTCCCAACTACAATGTGTTTCGGGCTTTTGGATGTCGAGTTTATCCATACTTGAGAAACTACTCTGCTAGCAAATTGGCACCTAGAAGTGTAGCTTGTGTGTTTATCGGATATAGTCCATACTATAAAGGCTATTGCTGCCTTGATCCTACTACTTCTTAGATATACACTACCAGGCATGCAATATTTAACGAGTCTAGTTTTCCTTTTTTGGTACCATTACGTCTACGGATCTTGATAAACTCGCTTTCTCTCACTTTGAAGAACCGTGTTTGTCACTACCGACCCAATCCAAGCCCAGTGTCTCTTCTGGTTCTACAATGAGATCCCAAATATCGGTGCCATGTTCTCTTTGAAACGATACAAACGCATCACCTGCATCATCATATGCACCGGCCTCCACTTCAGGACCGGCTGAACAACCTGCATCACCGCCAGCACCTACAGTCTTCAACCCGTCTTCCACGTGCACACATCCAATGACAACCCAATCACGGGCTGGTATCTTTAAACCTCGCCATATTGCTGATCTAGCCACTCTTCAGACGTGTCCAATTCATGTGGCTCTTTTCTCTCATAAAGAGCCAAGGGGGTTTAAATCTGCTGCAAAGCATGCTAAAAGGGTTGACGCGATGAATGAAGAAATGGCTGCTCTTCGGAATAACAACACTTGGGATTTAGTTCCAAGACCAGCTGATTCAAACGTTGTTGGTTGTAAATGGGTTTTTCGTATTAAGTATCGGTCTGATGGAACGGTTGATCGCTATAAAGCTCGCTTAGTGGCTCAAGGGTTCACTCAAATTCCCGGATTGGATTATTTCATACGTTTAGTCCGGTTGTTAAGGCCTCTACCGTTTGAATTGTTCTCTCGCTTGCTGTTCTCAACAATTGGCCTCTTCACCAACTTGACGAGAAGAATGCTTTTTTAAATGGCAACTTAAGTGAAACAGTTTTTATGGAACAACCACCGGGCTATGCTGTTGCAAAATTTCCCGATCACGTTTGTTGTTTAAATAAGGCCCTCTATGGCCTTAAATAGGCACCAAGCTTGGTTTCAACGACTTAGCTCCTTTCTTACTATTCTTGGTTTTACATGCAGCCGGCTGATACATTCTTATTCATATTTAAACGTGGTTCTTGCGTTTTATATCTTCTTGTTTATGTTGACGATATAATTCTTACAGGCAATAATAAGGATTTTATTTCTCAGTTTATATCCCGGGTACATAAGGAATTTGCAATTAAGATTTGGGTAAGCTAAGTTACTTTCCGGGGCTATACACCGACACGGGTTTATTCCTCACACAAACCAAGTATGCTCATGACATCTTAGCCCGTGCTGGTCTTCTTGACTCTAGACCGGTGTCTACCCCACTAACCACTTATGCGAATATTACTTCTCATGGGGAAGCTTTTTCATATCCTACTTTATATCGCTCGCTTGATGGTGCTCTCTAATATTTAATGATTACTCGTCTTGACTTGTCGTATGCTGTAAATCAAGTGAGCCAATTTCTTCATGCTCCTACAATTAATCATTTTCAGGCAGTAAAGAGAACTCTTCGGTATGTCAAAGGTACACTCTCCTTTGGTCTCACCTTCAATTGGTCTAAACACAACTTGATTGTTGCTTATTCGGATGTTGATTGGGCTCGATGTACAGAAACCCGTCACTCAACATATGGCTACTCCATTTTTCTTGGTGGTAATCTTGTCTCATGAAGTGCTAAAAAGCAACCAACAGTTTCACGTTCAAGTTGTGAATCTAAGTATCGGGCTTTAGCCAATACCGCCTTAGAGGTTGTTTGGATTACCTCTCTTCTTCGAGAGCTACATGTCACTATGTCCGCTATGCCTACCTTGCTCTGTTACAATAAAAGTGCATTTTTCTGAGCCAAAATCCGGTTGCTCATAAGCGGGCTAAGCACATCGATATAGATTATCACTTTGTTCGGGAACTTGTGTCCTCTCAGCGACTTGCCACTCAGTTTGTTCCCTATCTTTACCAAGAGCCTTCCACGACCCCTTTTTGATCTTTTCCATTCCAAGATTTGTGTTGGCCTACCACCTCCAAGCTTGAGGGGGGGGGGGGGGTATTAGCAGTATATCGTCTCCTAAATGTACTTCATGAGATTAGTTTAGGGCCTTACTTACTTATATCATTAGTGGCCCATTAAGGCCTAACTGTATTGTTGTAATCCCTTTATATTTTGAGTTTAATGAGATCCCTAAAATCATTCGAGATAATTATTATCATTATACAAGCATATGTCATAAAAGTTATAAAGTTCAGTTATTAAAAAATAACATTTCATTTAAGTTAAAACCTCGGATTGATGTTAGCATGCTTGATCAATATAATTGGCACTATTTCTTATGACAAAGATTCTTGCAACTAATCATCTCTTTATCTTTAAGAAGTTGTTTAAAACAATCGGATCAAGTTATGATGCACATGTCTTGATTGAAGATTGTGGACTTGAGTTCAAACAATTATGATGCTGATGCTCTTTGGGTAAGTTGTACATGTGCATCATAACCAATCGGATCAAGAGTCTCAAATAAAAAATAATTAGGATTTGTTGGAAATATTTATAGGAAATATAGAGGTTTAGAAGGTTAGCTTACAAGGGAAAATTGTCGGATATATGGTAATATGATTGATGATTGTGGGGTTGTGTTCAAACAGTCACTTGTAAAAATATATATATTGGGACGGGGTAAAAACAAGCTTTTGGAAAGTCATATATATAAATTAAATAAATATATATATATATATATATATATATATATATATATATATTTAATATCTTCATATATGCTCTAACACTTCCAGAACGTTCTAAAAACATAATTAAGCTCAATAACCTATGAAGTAATCAATAGTGAGATCCTCAAAACTTTAATTATTCCTTCATAAAATGTTTCCATATGCTTCCTTCGATCAAATCTTCATATAAAATACTTATAAACACAACTTATACATAAAATTTCATCAAAAACCCAAAAATACTCTTAAATAAACCGACTAAAATTAATAACATGCTTATTGAGCAACGTGTCAATTTTGCACCAACATAGGAATAAATATATTGATTATAAGATTCCATGGTAATCTGACATAATCAATAAAGACATACAATTTCAAGAACATTATTTGACAAACAACACCGAAAATCACATTAAGGTGGTGGGAGTAGGTATCTTTCCATATCTTCATCCCACTTGTCACGTTAGCGCTGTATCAGTATTTCTCTTTCTATCTCATTGATATCTTTTAAATTATACATATTTATCCGATAGATTCCCGCGCATTTGGACTATATTTTACACCATGCAAACATACAATGGCAAAAGTCAAGAAATAGATCAAAACCGGTGAAATTCAGTAGAAAAAACAAATTCCAGATCGTGCGAATTTCAAAGGTTAAAACATCAAAATGAGAAATTTGCACTTTTTACACCCATCTCCTTTCTACAGCCGTAGTTTTCCTTTCTATGGCAGTAGAAAGGGTTGAAGACCAAAGTTTAAATTTTAGTTGTTTAGGAGCGGTAGTTCAATAGTTGGATGTTCTGAGCTCAAAAGTCAGAGATTCAAAAGTTCAAGTTAAGTAACTACTTCAGGACTTACACGTTAGGTTCATGTTCAGTCAAAACTTCAATACGAGCATGTTAAGATCCGGAAGAGGCTGTACCCGAAGAAAGTTCTGTATCGGGTTGAAACCCTTTTTACGGGCGTAGTTGTCCTTTCTACGGCCGTAGAAAGTGAACCACAAGTGCCGGCCATACTTGCACCTGCAGAGAATTTTGCCGGACCAACTTGCTAACTTGCCGCCGCCTCCTTCCTACAGCCATAGAAAGTACATCACTTGCACTATAAATTCAGCTTTTCTGAACAGTGTGAAGGGTGCCACAATTCTGACTTTTTACACTTTTCTCTCAACCATTTGGTCCTAAATAGTCCATAAACTCTAGTAATCATTCCTTATTTACTTTTTCAAAAATAATACCATGTACTTCAGTAGCTTTTGATGTTGTATTTGTTACCATGATCGGCTAGAACACTTATTTACTTAGGTCAAGATGAATCTTGGCTACTCTTCTTGTATTTGCTATGATGATTAAATGTATAATGATTCTATGAATATTTGGTAATACTTGTTTTAATGAAGATGTAATCTTGAGCAGTTTGCTTTCATATTCAAGTTATGTGAGTATTGTGATCATGATAAGTTGAAAAACTGCATGTGAAAAGTACTTATATTCAAGTGTATGTATATACGTGTGTGTATGGTATTTTTCTTGTTAGAAATCGGTGGTAACTTGCATGTTCATATTTGGTATGTGCACTTAGGATACTTGTATTGGACCAGAGCGGTATTGGCTTGGTGTGTTAGAGATTTGGTCAAGTTATGTCCTTATATTTGTCTTGGACCAGTGTCGTATTTGTTGTGTCTAGAAAACCATTCGAAAATGAAACTCTTGACCAAGGCGGTTTTCCATTAACTTATGATTTTTATGAATATGGGACTAAAACAAGTGTAACCTATCTTATGATTGTTTTAAAAAGAACAAAGTTTTAGGTTAATGTGTGTCTATATCATTAACTTTCTAAAGGTTTGTATGGGTAGTATGTGTCTATAGCACTACCCTACTTTTGTTTATCAAATTGGAGCCATCTCAAATTTAGTTCTCTTGGATGTATAAACAAACCATGAATGGTTGGAGGATTAGAAGCCCGGGTAAATCTCCAATCGTATTATTTTCACTCATTTGTATTTTGAGATTTGGGTGTAAGTTTGGAACCACAACTGTACTTAGATTTATTGTTTTTGCATCGATATCATGATCTGCTTGCATTCTTGAACTAGACAATGATGATGGTTGAGTATTAGTAGTTACTGTCTTCGTGTGTTTATACTCAGTTTTATTAACTATATTACATACATGGGTACACTACTCTCATGCATGTGTTGTGATTTTGTATTTTCATACTTTAAAACTATGTGTGTGAAACTCTTTGCTAAAAATCAAGCCACTCAACGCAAACCACCCACTGAAACTAAGGTAATGACCATCTTTCTATCATATTATCCCGCTAACTATTTTCTATTTAAAAAGTATACTTAGAACACAATGCACCTTTCGTCGGTGTAAAGTGCTAGTGGAGTAGAGAGTTGGCATCTTGGACGGGTGGGGGTGGTGTTCCTAACAATCCCTTTGGACATTTTCGACCCATCCCGGTGGGCGGGACACTCATTCTGTTTTCCCTTAAAGAGCTATCAATTTTCTTATTTTAATAAATCCGTAAATGCACATTATTTTCCAAAATGGTAATTAGAATTAAAATAAATAAATAACATGTACCTATTACATGTTGGCTTTGTAATCTAAATGTGATAAAATCTAAAATCCCTTGTAAAAAAAGCAAAGAATATATTAACAAACAAAATATCCCATTGTGTGCAATATCCACCAAAAATAACATCGAATAAACATAAAATAATAATCAAAATCTCAATGGTTAACCACAATCAAGTATAAACATAATCCAATAACATGTTGAAGATCGTTCGTTTAGATTAGGAGTATAAATTCATAACTGCATCGACCTTAACAATAACAAACCAATTCTTTGATGCAGAGCAATATATGTCAAAATTGACATCAATGATCAATCGAAAACAATGCACAAATAGTGACGATAGTAATCAGAATTCATGCATTAAATAATATTATAGTGATCACAAACATAGAA
Organism: Drosophyllum lusitanicum; assembly: GCA_032274825.1. Classification (NCBI taxonomy): domain Eukaryota; kingdom Viridiplantae; phylum Streptophyta; class Magnoliopsida; order Caryophyllales; family Drosophyllaceae; genus Drosophyllum; species Drosophyllum lusitanicum. The sequence continues at coordinate 2,073 of JAUEJL010136537.1, read as the reverse complement.
ATAAGGAGGCCGGATGAGTAGCTATCTTAACATTTCTTAGCTTATTCTCTTTAGGTTTCTTGTCTTTTGAAACTCAACCCTTTTCTCTATATCTAGTTTATCAATGTTAAAACTCTAAACAACAGTATGCTTTAAAAGGATTAGTTAATAGCAAAACTCAAAGAGAAAAAAAGATGTGTTAATACTTTCAAAACAAAATAGAATAACGGTGGTGACGAGGAAAAAGTGGTGCAGCCATGGTAGTGGTGATCGATCATTGGTGGTAGAAAATGAACATAAATCATTTTCAAATATCGATTGCCAATTCAATTTACCAAATTATCCATATACAAATTTAATGTGATTTATGTTATATCCAAATATCGATTGCCATTTCAATCTACCAAAATTTTCTCAAATATTTTCTGTTGACTTTGAGAAAAAATAACGATGTAAGCTTAGTTTACTAAAATACATATGAGGGTTAGATTAGTCATTTCAAAACACTTAAAAATTTGAAGCCGGAGTAATCATGAACCGTTATAATCTTCTAAAAAACAAATCTGAACGAATTGTCTATTATCAAGGATGAATCGATCGGCTTGGATTGTTGGTGTCGACAATTCGACAGAGAAAGATATGTGGTGTCGGCGACCATAGATGACAAATAGGCGGAACTAGATAGATGAGTGGGTGGGGAGACAACGCCATGGGAAGAGGAACAACGCCGGTGAAGATCTAATTATAGCCGAAGAAAACAAAATGGAGATGTTGGTTCTCATCGCAGTCCAATTTTGGAGAGAGAATGGAGATTGTTTTTTCAAAATCAACCCATAGAGATAGAGATAAATGTATAGAGAGAGTGAGGTTGTGGAATAGTTCCAAAACTACTCTTTAGTGCATGTAATATATGATTATTTCCTTTTCTAAAAGATTAAAACAATTATTTACACCCTGTTCTCGAGTTTTCTTTAAAGGAAAGGAAATTTAAAATAGAGGTGTTCTCAAGTTCCATTTAAGAAAGAAAATAGAAGAAAATTGAGGGATTTAAAGTGAAAATTTAAAATCTTTTCTCTCATTTAGAAGGATTTGAAAGAAAAGAATTTTCTACTTCTCTTTTTTCCCCTCCTTAAACTCGAACAAGGCGTTAATAAATGCCCCTTGTTTATTAATCTAATGGCTAAGAAATATTTTCCGAGTTCTTAGTATAAGCTTAGTTCTTTATAGTTTACTAGCTTAACACCAGTGTATAAACACGAGGATGATTAAAAATAAATTTTATTTTTTTGCTGTTAAACAATTGTAACCCCCCAATTTATAAAACTGGTCATTTAGACTAAAACTCACATAATATTTCACATACTCAAAGTTTTACACATAATATTTCTTCACGACCCCTTACGACCTTTTACGAGTCGTGAAGCCGGGAAGGATTTCACGAGCCATGTGGGGCCAGGTCCTTCACGACCCCTCACGACCTTCTAACGGGTCGTGAGAAACCTTATCAACTGTTGTAGACCCACTTGTCCCACTTGGTCCACCATTCACCTCACGGGTCATGTTCTTCACGGGTCGTGAAGCTCCTTCATGCTCCTGAAGACCCCCTGTGTGTCTTTAAAAGTCAGTTCGATTTTCAGAATATGGGTTCGACTTTTTACACAACCTCTCTCAAATTCTCGGTTCAAATCACCATCCAACACCTTTGAGGAACCTTGGAGCATTGGAGAAACAAAGGAGAAGACATTTCAAGCTTGTGAAGCTTCCATCTTCATCACCTTCATCACCATTGATTGTTGTTCTTCATTTTGGTAAATTCTAATTTGATATCCAGAATGTTAGGTATGAAATCAGTGGATTTTATGATGGATATTGTAATCATGTGCTTCTAAACTCATTTGTTCACTTGAATCAATATGATTCCAATGTAGTCTTTGGTAATATATATGCTATTATGCTTTAATCATACGAACTTCTAGATGTTATTGATGATGATGATCCAATGAGTGCATGATTTGGGTGTGTTTATTGATAATTTCAGTCCTTGTGGGTTGTATGAACATGTATGATAGGTTTGTCTACATGGTTGTTCAATTT
>JAUEJL010136526.1:0-10997 GCA_032274825.1 Drosophyllum lusitanicum | reverse complement strand
CTACTGTTTTTATTAAAATTACAGGAGGACATTTACAACATTGCGGAGATGTCCAAATCGTCTCGTGTTAATAAAACGGTGGAGTTTGCATCCGAATTTAGTAAAATAGCAACTAAGGTAAATATATAAATGTTTTAAATTATAAAAATTATATCAAATTAGTGAGTATTTTATTTTCTTTAATTTGACACCCGTATCGTTGTACTTTTCATAAAAAAGAATTGTAAGTTTTTTTACGTACAGGATGCACATGCACAATCCAACAATGTGATCACCCGGTAAAAAGTTACACATGTGCAACCCAACAATACTAACTTAAATTGAACATGTGCGACCCAACAATACAGCCATGAGTTTGTGTGCAACTGTGGTTAGTTATTTTAGTAAAATGTTGCACAAACTCAAAAGGTTGAACATGTCCAATAGTTCTAATCACCTAATCAAAGGTTGCACATATGCAACCTAACAACACGTCAGTGGTCGGAGGCGGGAGGCGATGTGGTCTCCGCTCGTGTTGAATGGAGGTAGAAAATAAATCTAAAATTTACTAGACCGTTTTACGCTATGTAGTAAAAAAAAATCAAAATGGTTAAAAATTAAATGAGGGGTTAGTTGGGTTTTGTAATAATTTTGGTTCTTAAATGAGAGGGAAGAGTTTAACCTTTTATTGTGTATAGTTTTACTCCATACACTTATCAAGAAAAAATATGATCAACAGGATGTGGATATTAACGAAACCATTGAGGGTACTTCAAGCTCACTTGTTGAGAAAATGGAATATTCTGACAGTAGCAGATTGACAACAAAGGTATTTCTAGATCACCTAGTAGAAAGTTACACATGTGCAACCTAACAATACTAACTTAAATTGAACATGTGCGACCCAACAATACAACCATGAGTTTGTGTGCAACTGTGGTATGTTATTTTAGTAAAAATGTGCACAAACTCAAAAGGTTGAACATGTCTAGTCGTTTGAATCACCTAATGAGAGGTTGCACATATGCAACCTAACATAGCGGCAGGAAAAGTAGTGTCTGTTCGTGTTGAATGGAGGTAGAAAATAAATCTAAAATTTACTAGGCCATTTTACGCTATTTATTAAAAAATCAAAATGGTTAAAAAATAAATTGAGAGGTGAGTTGGTTTTTGTAATAATATTGGTTCTTAAATGCGAGGGAAGAGTTTAACCTTTTATTGTGTAGAGTCTTACTTCATCCACTTATCTATGATCAACAGGATGTGGACATTATCGAAACCATCGAGGGTACTTCAAGCTCACTTGTTGAGAAAATGGAATATTCTGACAGTAGCATGACAATAAAGGTACTTCTAGATAAAATTGAACATGTGCGACCCAACAATATAACCATGACTTTGTGAGTTTGTGTGCAACTCTGGTTAGTTAGTTTAATAAAACGTTGCACATATTCAAAAGGTTGAACATGTGCAATCCAATAGTTCGAATTACCCAATGAAACGTTGCACATATGCAATCTAACAACACGACAGTGGGCGGCAGCAGTGGCAATAGGTGACGTCGCCGGTTGTGTTGAATGAAGGTAGAAAATAAATCAAAAATTACTAGACTTTTTTACGCTATTTATTAAAAAAAATCAAAATGGTTGAAAAATAAATTGAGGTTTAAGTTAGTTTTTGTAATAATTTTGGTTCTTAAATGAGAGGGAAGAGTTTAAACTTTTGTTATATAGAATTTTACTCCCTCTACTCATCTAGTCATCTAAAAAATTTACAATCAACGGGATGTGGACATTAACGAAACCATTGAGGATACTTCAAGCTCACTTGTTAAGAAAATGGAATATCCTTGTAATAGCAGATTGACAATAAAGGTACTTCTAGATAGGGGTGTACGTTCAGATGGATCGGTTTAATCCGATCCGATTGAGTAAATCCAATTGGATTTTGGTTTTGAAAAGCGAGATCAATCCAAACAATCTTAAAATCCGAACCAAATCATCCAAATTACAATTTGGTTGGATCGGTTTTTACAATTCGGTTTTCATTCTTACATAAATACATAGTGGAGATATTTTAAAACTAGATTTTTTATATATACTATTAAAGATTAAAATATAGTTATCCAAGTTACAATAACTAGTAGCTTTGGCATAAATATATAACTAAAAATAATAAGTTATAAATAAATAGAGACACACGTATAGATTACTTTGTTCTAGTAGTGTTTTAAATATATATAAACATATTATTCGGTTTATTCAGTTTATTCGGTTTAGATAATAGTAACCAGAACCAAACCGAAATCTATAGTAATTATTCGGTTTTGATCCAATTCAATCCAAAAATCCGAAATATCCGAACCAAATAGATCAAATATGGTAAATAGAAGAAAGGCCGTTAGTCGTTTTGTGTTTTTTTTGGTTATTTATATATTTACTGCGAGTATTGTTTGTAACATTATTAATGACTTGTTAATAAGGGTATTTGGTCATTTATACATTTACCTAACCGTCAACTTTGTGCGGGTGGACCGTCATTAATGAGCGAAACTTGATTTTCCCAAAATATTACTTATTAATGAGCCGTCATATTTATTGGCTATTGATTTATTTTAATCAAGAGTAAATATTGGTTTTCGCAGTACTCACATTAAAATGGTTCTCAAATGAACAGCTAAGAATGTGGCTGCTCATTAATGATTCATGAATGGCTCGTTAATGACGCATTAACGACTCATTAATGACGCATTAACGAGGGTATTTTGAGAAAATCAAGCCTCACAGATTAACGATGGCTCACCCGGTCGCAATTTATGGTTGGGTAAATATATAAATGAATAAAATACTCCTATTAACGAGTCTTTGACGATGTTACAATCAATTCTTGTAGTTCTTGTACGAAAAATTAAACTTTTCCATGTATTTATATATACATATATATGGGGAAAAGTGAATATGGGGTTGTCTCACATCTAACTTAGATGCGAACCCCCTCAAAATAACGTAGTTTCATTTAAATAACCTTTTTCCCCTTCAAACTAAAAATCCCCTAATTTGATAATGCTCATGATGGCCCTTGAACGTCTAAACAAACCTAAAGAATAATAACACGTACAGTCAAATGAATACTAACCTATTTACGTGAATATTAACTAAGAGTCCCCTTATTAGTGATGCCCAGCTTGTTAAAAATATTGAAGATTCGAATTTCAAGTAAAGCCTTGGTGGAAACATATACTAGTTGACTTCGTGTTCCAATATCGGGAGTTATGATAGTTCTATTTTCTAGTTTTTCTCGTATGAAATGATAGTCAATTTCAATGTATTAAGTTCTTCCATGAAAGTTTGGATTGTTTGCAATATGAATGGCTACATTATTATCACACCACAAGCTCATTGGTTTAGATCGAGTGAACCCAATCTCACCTACAAGATTATGCAACCACACCAATTCATACGTGGTTTGGGCTACAACCCTGTATTCAGATTCAACACTTAACTGGGAAGCAACACTCTGTTTCTTACTTTCCATGACAACAAATTACCTCCGACAAAAACACAATAGGCTGTTGTAGACCGCTAGTCTTCACTATAGTCGGCATCAGTAGATCCTTGTATGGACATGACCATGATTTTAATATATGATGCCATAACGAGAAACCCTAAACCCCAAGCCCTTTGAGGTATTTCTCCATCATAGCGTGTTGTAGACCACTAGACCGCATGTCTCCATTATAGTCAGCATAAGTAAATCCTTAATTGACATGACCATGATTTTGATATATTGCCATAACTAGAAGCCCTAAACACTAAGCCCTTTCTAGTATTTCTAAGTGTGACAAACCACATCCCAATGTGAGGTTCTTATATGTGTGTCCTTTGAAATCAAAACTTAGCCACCACTTTATTGAACCACCCAAACATACATGAGGGGATTGTTTTAAACCATACAAGGATTATTTGTAATTTACAAACATTACCATACTCTTCATGAGCGAGGTACCTAGGTGGTTGCTTTATTTGTACATCCTTGTGTAGATCACCATACAAAAAGGCATTTTTCACATCCACTTGTTGAAGAGCCCATTTGTTTATAAGTAGTAGCCTAGAAAATGAATAAGCAAATAGAGGATAGCATAGCAAGTGGCAATAATGTTTTTGAATAGTTATACCATAGGTCTAGGCATATCCTTTGGCAAACAAGCGAGCTTTTAGCCATTGATCCATCTGGGTTTAACCTTCATAGTGAAGACCCACTTACAACCAATTGCCTTTTTGTCTGTAGGTAACTCTACCAAGACCCACATATTATTATAGTCAAGAGCTTTCATTTTTTGGATCGTAACGCTCCGCTAACCAGGATGGGTCCAAGCTTCATGGACAGTTTTAGGAATAGACATGGAGTCAAGAGTAAACGCCAAAGAAAAAGAGCACACAGAGTTTATCATAGGAAACAATAAGGTAAGTACATTACCATTCCGGATGCAATGGGCACATCATGGTCATAGTTTTGATATGATGAATGAAGTGATGGACCTCGTGATGTATTATGACATTGCTAGGTGGATCTATAGATGAAGGTGCTATTGGTTGGAGATCTAAAGGAGGCCGTTATTGCCTATGAAAATACATGAATGATTGGAGTCCTAGCATAGTGTGGAGGGGACAGGAGGCTCTGGAATAGGTATGGTGTAACACGTCATCATTGTTACTTGTCTTATTACAAGGAGTTGATGCGGGGAAGAAAGGTAGGTTTTCATGGAAAGTAACATCTAGAGATACAATGTATCAATTAAGTGTGGAGATGAGCATGGATAACCCTTTTGGAGATGAGAGTAACCAAGAAAAACACATTTCAATGACTTTGGATCCACTTTGGTTATGCATGGTCTAGTATCGCATAGAAAATAAGGACCATCAAAGATCTTTGAGTTTATAGTAAACAACAATTTTGCATGGAAGAGAACTAAGAATGGAATTCCTCAATTCAAAATGACAGAAGGCATACTTTTCATAAGAAAGCATGTTGTAGCTACGACATCAATCTAGAATGTCTTAGGAACAACCATTTGAAATAGAAGGGTTCTCGACACCTCAAGGAGATGACGATTCTTTCTTTTGGCAACACCACTCCAAGCTAGTGTGAGAACACATGAGGACTCGTGAACAATATCATTTTGAAGCATGTAAGAGTAAATAGTATATTTTGCATTATCTCTATGGAGAGTCTTAATAGAGACTTCATGTGTATATTGTTTTTTAGTTGGAAAAAAACATGAGTAAACACTTCTTACCTATTTTTCATAAAATCAAGCCACGTAGTTTGAAGGTGGTTATCAACAAACGTTACAAAATATCCGAACCCAGTTTTGGACATAACACTTTTAGACATAACACATGGACCCCAAAAATCAGAATAAACAAATTCAAATAGGGACGCAACCTATTTGTTAACCCTAGAACCTAAATAAACACGTTGATGTTTGGAAAACTAACATTACTCACATTGTAAGGCCGATAAACAAGATAATTCGGGATACAACTTTCTTAAGCTCTGCATGAGAGGAAGACCAAATCTACAATGAACTTGAGATAGAGATGATGAACTAGAACACTTTAAGGAGTACGCTATTTGATGTTCAAATATATATGGGCCATCCAATTCCTGTGCTTTACCAATAATCTTCTTTGTGATCATGAAAAACACAATGATAATGAAAATCACAATGATCATGAAAGAATGAGACACTGCAACTAAGACCACAAGCGACTTTGCTCACAAATAATAGGCATGATCTTCGTATGTGAGTTGCATGCATGCATGGAAGGATTGGCTCCACAGTTCCCGGAAGAGATTTGTCTACCATTGTAAAGACTTTGGCTATCATATCATGGTGAGAGGAGCATGAGTTGTAATTACACCAAATCTCATGATATCCTCTTAGATCAGAACTGTGGTGGCCGGAGAGAGGTACGTGGCAGATTGGATAGGTAATGGAAGTGGTCAGTTGATGAGTGGTAGTGGTGGTGTTTGTTGAGAATAAATACGTCAGCGAAAACAAAAACGTTAAACACTAATCAACCAAGTAAGTAAATTGCAGACAACTGATTTTGAGTGGAAACCCCCAAGTGATGGGAGTAAAAACCACGGGCAACAACCCACGTATTAATCCAATATAATCAAGAAAAAGAATACAAAGAACCTCCAATGGTATATAGGCTAATTGGAGTATATACCTCTGTTTCTTAAAAGAATAATTGGATGCAAAAGGAAAAACGTGGAAAGAATTAATTCTATGGCTGTGTATGTAAACCAGGTGGCTAGGTATATCCCTATTTATAATAGTGGAATATTAATCAAGCAAGGACTCAAATTCCAGCAAGATAACTCCTATATTTAATAGTTATCTAAATCCCTACAAGATAGGAATTAGTTAAGCTTGAGGGTCACGATTCCAACAATCTCCACCTTAAACCGAAAAAAACCACAAATCAACGTTGTTGGCAAAATATACTGAAGAGCGTTAAACATCAAGAACACCAACTAAGCTTAAGCAATGCTTAAACTTAGTGGTAGGAAGAACTTTAGTCAGCATATCAGTAGGATTGTCACTAGTATGTACTTTATCCACTATCACTTCTCTTTTTTCAACAATGCCTCGAACAAAATGGCGCCTTATATCAATGTGCTTTGTTTTGGAATGAAACTTGTTGTTTTTAGTTAAGTGTACTGCACTACGATTATCACAGTACACCACGAGCACTTCTTAAGGTAGTCCAAGTTCCTTTACCATACCTTGTAGCCAAATAGCTTCCTTAACTCCCTTAGTAGTTGAAATATATTCTGCCTCGGTGGTTGACAAAGCTGTTGTAGCTTGTAAAGAAGAATACCAACTGAAAGCAGATCCACAGTGAGAAAAGATATATGTAGAGATAGATTTTCTTTTATCAAGATCGCCTCCGTAGTCTGAGTCAACATAACCTACTAATCCGTCTGGATTGGCACGACCACTTTCAAAAGATAATCCGATATTAGTGGATCCCTTCAAATAACAAATAGCGAAGGATCCATTTTACGGCTTCCCAGTGCCTCTTACCTGGATTATGCATGTATCTACTCACCATACTGACCGCGTGGCCCGATGCAAACCATGGCGTACATTTAACTTCCTACAGCACTTGAATATGGAATTCGTGACATAGCTTCCTTATCTTCCTCAAATTTAGGGAGCTGATATGAGGATAACTTAAAGTGAGAAGCCAGTGGAGTAGGCACGGGTTTACTATTACTCATGTTAAACCTTTTTAGTACTTTCTCGATGTAACTTGTTTGAGATAACATGAGTTTGCCTGCTTTTCAATCACGTTGAATTTCCATGCCTAAAATCTTCTTAGCGGCCCCAAGATCTTTCATCTCAAATTCATTGCTGAGCTGATCTTTCAACTCTTTAATGTGAGTTTTATGTGTGGCGGCTATTAACATATCGTCTACGTATAGTACTGAATAGAGGAACGTGTTATCTTGAAATTTCTGAAAATAAACACACTCATCATAGCTACACCGATTGTATCCATGTTCAATCATAAAAGAATCAAATCTTTTGTAGCACTGCCTTAGAGATTGCTTGAAGCCATAAAGTGACTTCTTCAACTTGCACACATGATCTACTTTTCCTGGGACTACAAAACCCTCGGGTTGCTGGATGTAAATTTCTTGTTCAAGATGGCCAGGGAGAAACGCAGTTTTCATGTCCATTTGTTCTAACACCAAATTTTGCAAAGCAACAATAGACAATTGTATTCGAATAGAAGTATGTCGCACAACCAGAGAGAATACCTCATTGAAATCAATTCCCTCACATTGATCAAAACCTCGATCCACATACCTTGCATTGTGCCTCTTGTTTTCTACCCCTGGAATACCTTCTTTAACTATGTATATCCACTTGCAGCTTATCACCCGTTTTTCTTTAGGAAGTTTAACTAAGTCCCATGTGTTGTTCTTATGTAACCTTTCAACTTCTTCTTGCATAGCCACAACCCACTTATCTGCATCTGAACTCTGAATTCCTTGAGCATAGTTCTTAGGTTCGCCATCTTCGATGTCTTCGGCTGCAGCGAAGGCATAAGTGACCAAGTCACACCGGTAATCTGCAAATTTGGGAGGTTTGTGAGTTTGTTTCCTTACACGATCTCGAGCTAGAGCATAATCGGGTTGGAGTAGACTTTGATGGCTTGTATGGGTGATGTCTACGACTACGGATTCAACTTGCTTTGCACGAGGTGCTTGAACATTTTCTTTGCTAGAATCAAGTTCATACTCCACTTGATCTTTTCCTTTCTCATTACTTGTATCTGTAAGGGTTTTCAAATCAGGTTCTTTTTCAGGAAATAAGATAGATTTTTCATTAAAAGTGACATCTCGGCTATGAAAAATCTTTTTGTACTTAGGGTCAGGACACCAAACACGATAACCTTTAACCCCAGATCCATATCCTAAGAACACACACTTAATGGCACGAGGAGCTAACTTACCCTCATTCACATGGATGTAAGCTGGCATCCAAAAACTCTAAGATGAGAATAATTTGTAGAATTACCTGACCACAACTCTTAAGGAATATTGTCACAGAGTGATCTATGTGGAGAATGATTTATTAAGTAAACTGCAGTTGTGGCAGCTTCTACCCAAAAATCACGTCCCAATTGGGTGTGAGAGAGCATGCAACGAACCTTTTCCATAATAGTTCTATTCATTCTCTCAACAACACTGTTTTGTTGCGGTGTCTTGACAAGTGTGTGGTGTCGAACAATGCCTTCTTTTCGACATAAGGCATTGAAAACTTCTCCACAAAACTCAAGACCATTATTGGTCCTTATTGTCTTGATCTTTTTCTCGGTCTATTTTTCGATTAATACTTTCCAATCCCTAAAGGTAGTAAACACTTCGTCCTTGTGCTTTAGAAAGAATGCCCAGACTTTTCTTGAATAATCATCAATAATGGTCAACATATATCTTTTACCTCCTCGAGAGACAACCGACGACGGTCCCCATAAGTCGGAATGGATGTAGTCTAGAATACCTTTAGTTTTGTGTATACCAGAAGTGAAACTCACTCTCTTCTGTTTCCGAACACACAGTGTTCACAGAACTCAAGGTTGCAGGGACTTTTAAGGAGACCCCTTTTTACAAGGATTTTCATGCCTTTCTCACCCGTATGACCCTGCCGATAGTGCCAAAGTTTGGAGTTGTCTGATTTTATGTCTGGAGAAGCAATTGTAGCAGTCCCAGTTATGGTGGTTCCTTGTAGCACATATAAGCCGCCAGATCTGGTAGCTTTCATTAGTACCATAGCTCCTTTAAAGATCTTCATGACTCCACCTTCACCAGAGTACTTATAGCCAAGAGAATCAAGGGTGCTAATGGAGATGAGGTTCCTTTTTAGCTCAGGAACGTGTCTAACACCTGAGATGGTTCTGATGACACCATCATTCATCTTGATCTGGATGTTGCCTTTGCCAATTACATGGCATTGGGTGTGATTTCCCATGTAGACAATGCCACCATTATAGGGTTCATATGAGGTAAACCAGTCTCTATTAGGAGACATGTGAAAAGTGCAACTAGAATCTAGAATCCATTCATCCCTATATTTATCAGAATTGCAAGCCAAATAAACGTCACCTTCGGAGTTACCTTCAGCAACGACCACTTCAGCGGGGTTTTCAGGTCTTTTATCCGTGTTGCCCTTGCCTTCTCTTTCTAATTTGTTCTTTAATTTGTAGCAATCTTCAACCACGTGTCCGTGCTTCTTGCAATACTTGCAAGTTTTGTTTGAGGATTTACCACGTGACTTGGATCGGTACCTTTTGGAATTGCTTCCTTCCCCACGCTCATGATTTCGTCCGCTTGCAACTAGCCCTTCGGAAGTTTCCGGTTCGGCATCATCATCATACTTTTGCTTTGACAGCAGAGCGGATTTAACATCTTCAAACGATAGATTTTCTCGGTTTCCATAGAGCATGATTTCTTTAAAGTGCTTGTAAGACGAGGGCAAAGATATAACGAGTAGAACGGCTTTATCTTCGTCATCCACTTTAACATCAATATTTTCCAAATCAATAAGAATGGTATTGAAATCATCAAGGTGTTGTTGGATCGAAATATCTTTCTTCATTCGGAACGTGCAGAGTCGATCCTTTAAATGAAGTTTGTTTGCAAGACTTTTCGTCATGTAGAGTGACTCTAACTTGAGCCAAACACCAGCAGCAGTTGACTCGTGTATTACTTCCCGAAGAACTTCACGAGTTTAACATAATTGGATCACGGCTAATGCCTTCTCGTCCAATTCATTCCAGTCATCATCTGACATGTCGGTTGGCTTGTTAGTCTTCCCTCTCAAGGCTTTCTTCGGACCATGATGTGTCAACACCATTTGCATTTGAACTTTCCAGATAGCAAAGCTGATCTTGCCATCAAATTTTTCGATATCAAACTTGGTCACCATTGTCATCAATCTCTGATACCACTTGTTAAGAATAAGTACGTCAGCGGAAACAAAAACGTTAACACTAATCAACCAAGTAAGTAAATTGCAGACAGCTGATTTTGAGTGGAAACCCCCAAGTGATGGGAGTAAAAACCATGGGCAAAAACCCACGTATTAATCCAATATAATCAAGAAAAATAGTACAAAGAACCTCCAATGGTATATAGGCCAGTTGGAGTATAGACCTTTGTTTCTAAACAAAAGAATAATTGGATGCAAAAGAAAAAATGTGGAAAGAATTAATTCTATGGTTGTGTATATAAACTAGGTGGCTAGGTATATCCCTATGTTAGAATCGAGACACCTAAAACAAGCGTTAGAATAAATGCGGATAACAATCAAGACAAGAAACACGATATAACGTGGTTCGGTCATTGGGTTCACGACTTACGTCCACAGGCAGGAACAGAGACTTCTTTATTAACTGAGACTGTGTATGATGTACATATAGGACTGAACCCTAGGC
>JAUEJL010136515.1:0-10997 GCA_032274825.1 Drosophyllum lusitanicum | reverse complement strand
ATTTTATTCAGTTCAAAGGCATTGCAATACTGTTCACATACCTTGGATTGGAATTGATCCCAAGTTATTAAATCCGTTTGAGCTCGGGCAAGATGTGCTGTTAAAGAATCCCACCAAACCATAGCGCTACCCTTTAAGATACGGGTGGCAAATCGAATCCTCATATCATCCTCACATTTACAAGCATCGAGGACTCTGACAATATCCCTCAGCCAATTCATAGTGATATTAGGATCCGTGCTACACTGAAATTCAGATGGTTTGCAATCCCAGAATTGCTTATATATACACGGATGTTTGAATCCCATATGTGGCGGATATCCCATGTATGGATAAGAAAATGATCCTTGAGAAATCACCGGATAAAGGAATGGTTGTGATGTCTGTTGAGATATAGTAGTAAGTGGTACTGGCAAAGGTGGTATCTCAGAAATAGTAGGAACTGCTGTAATAACTGGTGGTTGAGTTGCCAGAGCCTCTTTCTGTTGTTGCAACTCCTTTATCAGATCCTGTAACTGCTCCTCTAACTGCAATATATACTCTTCTCTATCATCTGCATCAGTACTAGAAGTACCTGCCTGTAAAGTAATCTCTACAGGTGCTGTAGAAGTTCCTACGGTTCCAGGGATCAAGGGGCACTGGGAAGCTCATTATCAGCCATATCTATAACAATCACAACATCTCACCATTTATTAGATAAATCCGTTAGTACATGATGTACCCAAATTTATACATGTTTTTGATGCAAAATCTCCTGTATTATGCCTAGACTTTTGGTGAAAATGTTCTTATAAGCTATTAAATCACTTACTATTCACCATACAGGCATATTATGGCATCTCAAGTACAAACAAGCCAATCACGGTTGAGTTACAGCAAAATTGATGAAAAATAGAGAAGAGAGCTCCTTCACGGTCCCTCACGACCGGGTCACGAGCCGTGAAGACCACAATGTTTACAACCCAGGAAGACTCTCACGAGCCATGGAGGCCTAGCTCCTTCACGAGCCCTCACGACCCATGAGAAGGTCGTGAGAAGCGCCACCTAGCCAGATCACACTTACTCGTTCACTTTCCGTCCAGCTATCCCACTACGAGAATTATCTATTCAGCTGTCGGCCAACTTTATCCTCACGTGCCCTTCACCACCCGTGTAAGGTCGTGAAGCTCATATTCTTCACGGCCCGTGAAGGGTCTTGAAGACAAATCTGCTATTCTATAAATAGAAGCTCAATCTACAATTGAAAAGGGTTGGATTCTTACACTTTGAATAAACTCCAGAACCTCTGCATGAAAATCCTCTCAAAATTATCTCAAATTCCATGATCAAGTTGTAGAATCAAGTCGAAATACTCACGATTGGAAGCTTGGAATCATCTAGTTATCCGGGTTTGATTTCCATCATGTATTTCATTATTTGTTCGATTTCATTTAGTTGTATCATTATGATCTTGGGCTAATCACCCTTTGTTTGCACTTAGACATGATGAACCCTTGTTTGTAATTCAATTCTTATTAATTTGGTTGTTTAAGATTTATTATGTATTCTAATATGTTTGTCTATTCGTAGATCCACAAGTATAAATGTTTAAATCCGTTTGATCTATTACTAAGTATACATTGCTAAAATGACCATTCATGTCGTGTATGCTCGAATCATAATTAATTATGACCATTAAGCGATTGTGACTAGTGATTGACCATATCCTAGGTTAGACGAAATGGATTAAATGATATTGATGCATGTGCCTTAACTATGTTCCAATGACCATAAGTTCATAGTTAGATTGATACTTATTTCCTTAAGATCAACAAAGATTAGATCTCTCATAATACGAAAATAATGCATGATACTAGATAAGTTAGTCACGTGACCATCGAGTTAACCTTCTATCTATCATACAGTTAGGGGCCGGACCATGAAACCTAGCCTACTTTAGAAATCGGTACACTATAATCAAACGACCATTGCACACCATAGTAATTGATAAGCAAACAAGAGGGATTCAAATCTAAGTGTAAACACCTTTTCATTTGATATATATTAATTGCAATTTATCTATTGTTGTTGTTGTGATATTTATTAAATTAGTTGGTTACGCGTAATTGTTCTATTTGTGTTGGTTTAAGTTGTTAAACCATAAATCCCCCAAAAATATATATCTATTTTGTACCTTATAGTTGGCTTGTAATTAGTTACTTATATTAGACACACTTTGCTCCCGAGAGAACGACAACCCGAACTTACCGAAAAATTATATTATTGATACGATTAGGTACACTTGCCTAAGATGTGTGTTGATTAGTATAATTTTGGTAGCTCATTTATAAATTTAATTCCTGGTACGTTTGAAACACACCAACAATCAAACGTTTACTAGTTTTTTTTATCATCGATGCTATGTTAACTTGCTTAGAATAGCTATTTTAGTGGTTGTTTATTGGTGAACATCGTTGTAAACGCCAAAAATAAAACCTTTCTTCTTTATCTCAGTCATATTCATTATTGAACAACTAATAGTTATTTATTTTTATTGTCTGTTCATTAGTTAACAACACATTAAAGGCAATTTGATAAACAAATGATACAAGCCAACAAGATTAACGCATGTTCTAGTTGTGAGACATGATGTGTATTGAGTGATTATAAGTGTTATAGCATATATTAGAGGTTTATAACAGACTATGGTAGGTCTCAGAATGTTGTTTAACTCATAATGGTTCATACTAGTCATATTAGATCTTACTTGGGTCATATTGATCCGTGAACGGGTGTTATTGGGCTATAAGTGTCCTAGTAGTTGTTGTAGACCATAACAGGTTATTAACGGTCTGTAAGTATAATCACATGATTTTGTAAATCATAATGAGCCTTAAGCATTATAACTTGTCATGTTTAGTATTAATGCATTATCAGAAGTACGAGTAGATTGTATAACATGTCGTGACTATAAGTGTTATAACATGTCTTGATAAAACTTAATGCATTATCAGAAGTACAAATAGATTGTATACATTATAACAAATTGCATGACATCTTCTTCGCTTGTTTTATTTTCACAAGTCTTGATTAGATCATATTGGTTTGTAATGGTCTAAATAAGCCATAAGTACTATAATTGACCTTCATGAGCCACAATTTCTGTTAATGAACTATAAACATCAAGTATTTGAACCAACTATGACCAATAATTGACATATCATAAAATATCTTAGTGAATCTTAATAGGCGGTAAGCCTCGCTTATATGTGCATGTTTTGTAAAATTTAACTATTAGTGTCATAACATGCCTAACAAACTTGAGACATATTATGTCTGGTAAATAAGTCTAAACTCCCCCTCTGAATCTCTCGCTTTCCTCTCCTTTCTTTTGTTAAATGAATCTCGAAAACACAACTTTACAAGTTTTCTTTTCAAATCATTTCCTTTCTTTCGCTAAAAAACTCGAAAACAGAGTGTACGAGCAAAAAGAGAGATTGGGGAAGAGGAAAGAATACTTTGTTAGTAATCAAATAAAAATAAACAAAATACGTAATAACTATTTTTTCTTAACAGCAAAAACTTTTATTTGATTAATAAAAAATCAGCCACGATCACTAGCTATATTCGACGTAATAATAATAGAGAAATCATTTATCCTTATAATATTTGTTTTTACTTATCCTCCTACTCGATCACTTGATCAAGACAAATGTCAAAACCAATAGATGATATGAGAAAAGAGGATATATCATTTCTCGTAACAATATTGTTTCTAGTTCTCGCATACATCTTCAATTTAACTTTTGTACAATATATAATAATCCATCATAATAAACATTGTGTGTGTATATATAAGACAAAATTGGTAATTCATGAATGTGATTATACCAATATTAATACGCAAAATCTTAACGAAACTCTATCATTAAGCGTGTTTAAATTAGAGTAATACTTGATAATTCATATTAGAGAGGTGATATATCTTCCTACTATTTCTTCCTACTTATCCTCCTACTCATAAGATCAACACAAGTGTCAAAATCAACGGAGGAGGTGAGGAAAGAGAATCAGTGGATTTCACATGTTATCTTATGATGAGTAGGAGGATGAAGTAGGAAGAAATAGTAGGAGGATATATCATTTTTCTTCATATTATGATATTATCCATCTTTTGTAAGGAAAGTCTTTCGTGCATTAAAGTTAATTTGTCATATAACAAAAAGCTTTTTGTATGGGAGGTGATATTTCACTTATGAAATTGATTCATCCATATAAGGTATAACATATTTAAAGCTATTTTATAAGTTAGTAAAACATACATGTTTCTTGAATGAATCAAATTTATAAGTGAAAGAATGATCTCTGTTTTTTTATATACAATTACATTCTAGAACATATAGATAAAAGATATATTTAAAAAGTATGTAAATTATAAAATTCATGATGATAATATAAGAAAACTTAATTTGTCCACTTATGACCTCTTGTTTTCTAATATTTACGATTTTTACTATGGGTGTGTTTGACGGAAATAGCTGGAAGCTGTTAGCTGGAGCTGGAGGCTATTTATTTTAGTTATATATGTGTTCGGTAAATTAACCGGTAGCTGGAGCTTAATAGTGTAAAATGACAAAAAAGGACAAATTATAAAAATTGAAGGAATTATAAAACAATTAAAGAGGGTATTTAGGTAATTTGGTATATAAAAAGCTTCAAGCTAGTTTTAAAAGCTAATTCAAGAAGTTTTTTATTTCAGAGCTTTTTTGTTTATAAAAAAGCTTCCGGCCTTTCCATCCGAACATGACTTGTAGCTTTTTCTTTCAAAATAAAAGGCTACTAGCTACGATAAGCTTCAAAAAGCTTCATACCGAACATACCCTAAGTATTTGACAAACGATTCTGAGTAATTCGTATGTCCTCCTCCCCCCTTTAGTTGAGATACCTCATCGATGAGGTAACAAACAAGGCCGCACCGAATATAAGGAAGGCACGCATAGTATTATAACCATTGATCATGTATCTGTGTCTAATGTTGATTTTGAAGGCTCGTCGAATTATGTACAACCTTCCAATATAGGTTATGAGGCCATGTCAAATTTTAGTTAATTGGATCGTAGAAACTAGAGGAAGGGGAGTTGAATATGTTTCTACACCAGGTTTTATAAGTTTTATTGCACAAACACGTGGTAAAATAAGCAACGAAGTAATAAAAGAGTAATGGAGAGAAAACAATAACACTGGATGTATAGTGGTTCAGTTGGATTTAACTACCGTACGTCACCACCACAACAACAAAAATATTATATTGATTTACTACTATATGAGTATGTCCATCATTTTCTATAATTTTATAGCATTTTCAGATAAAACCCAGTTATGAGTTGAAGGTCTTTCGAGAAATAGTTTTCTCTACCTCTAAGTAGAAGTAACATGGTCTAAATCTTACTTTCTCCAATTGCTTATGTTTTTAAGCAAGCTTATTATAATATCTAACAACAATTTACAGAAAGTATGAAAATTAGTTTTTTTATCTTTTTCTGCATAAATGAATTATATATTTGTGTATCCGATTATGCATACAAAGTATGAACATTAGTTTTTTTTAGTTCGATTCTTAATATTATTTGCAATTCTTATTTTGCGTCAAACAATACACCACAACACCACGTGACTTTCATTATCTTTGTTTTTTTCAAAAAGATTTTAAGATTTTTTCTATTTAATTAGTAATTCTATTCTCCTCGAGCATAGTTTTTTCTAACCTTTTAGAGTTATTTATTTATGGTTTTAAAAGTTAATTTATTTTATAGCTTTTTTTTCATTTTATTTAGTATTTAGATCTATTTATTCTTGATTTTAGGTTTTTTTGTTGCGTTTATTTTTTATTCTAGCATTCTAATCTAAAACCGCTCTATGCATTTATTAGAAATCCGTCGTAGTAGCAAGTAACAAACATTAATGCTTTATGCGCGGGCTATTACTTGTCATCAACAGTATTCAACTTTTGATGAAAAATATATTTTCTTTTTCCTTTTCTGTTCGTATCATACCTACATTTATTGGAATATTGTATACCTACATCTTCTTTTTAAAAAATAATTGATCTTTATAAGAAACGTGTGACTTTTCTAGTTGGTCAAAGATAGATACTTAATTACGGTGGTAGAAGAATGTTCAATATAGTTCATACTTAATTCATAGTTTTAAGGGACTAATTTTAGCATTTTGATCAACGGTCCTGATTGCATTTTAAAATTTTGGGCGGGGTGATATTTTTGTAATTCACGTGTAATGCTTTTACAAATCACATGTGTTTGTATACTGAATCACTTGTGATTGAATATTAAAATTTTAGGATTATATTTTTTACATGGACTTTATTGAACACAACTCTATGGTGGTAACTGTAAACTGTATAGGAGTATGCTTTCCCTGTATATGAAAAATTTATCAAAACAACTTTTCCTATCAACAGCTTATAATTTTAAGGAGTTATTTTTGTATTTATTAATTTACTTTAACAATTCTTTATTTTGTTTGGGTTAAATTAATTATTTTATTACATGCTATGTTGTGGTTCTACTGTTCAAGTAATCAAGATTCAATCAACAAAATGTAAGAAGAAGATCAAAGATGTATATATATCGGGGTAGAGAGAAAATTAACACACACAGACACCTTTATCAAGTTCACTAATCATGCAAAGTTATGACTAAAGTCATATGTACAAACTATACATAAATACGAATATTTTGAGTTTTAAAAAATCCGGAATTCGAATTAGCGTTGGCTCGCTATATGTACGGAGTTTATGAACCCGGTTGTATGAAGAATGTGAGCATGTATATGGATGGTAGAAGCCATTGGCAAAATGGCAAATAGTTAGGTGTTCTTAGACACCCCATGATAGAAACTTTGTGCTGCCTACATTAACAAGCTTTTTGTTTGAAATGTTTGTCTATTCCTAGTTGTTGTTAGCTATATATAGTAATGTGCTTGATATTTTTCCAAACCATTATTGAGAAATAGATTGGAGTGGGAGTTTGGGACCCTTTTGTAAATTGTAGCTAAGTTTGTTTATTAGGTTTTGTAATTTTACACCTTTATCATAAAATAGATAGTTTATATTTAAAATTATAAGTAATACCTAATTTTGAATTATACAAAAGGACCTTTATCATATAATAGTATGGTTACTTTAAGTAACCCTGAAGTTGAATTAAGGGAATTGAAAGGAGGTGAAAAGAAAACAAATCAAAATTAATAAGTTTATTGGTGTTTTTGAGTTGAAAAGAAAAAAAAATAGAAGAATGTTTTTAAGTTTTTATGTTTCAATTTAGAGAAAAAAAGAAAGGGATAGATGATAGTTTTGTAATTTTGTTTTTTATTGTGTAATATTTATAAGAGTATATTACTCAATACTCATATTGTCTCTGTGGTATGTTTTTAGTTGTTGATTTATTTTTTTAAGATAAAATATTAAGTATGAAGTTTTACTGTTTATTTTTGTTTCTAATTTTGCCTTTAACTAACAGTTAGAGGCTGTTTGTTAAAAAGAATGATTAAGCACTAAATGATTCTGTAGTCTGAATAATTCAAAGGCTCTGAATGAATCTGCCTCTGAATGTGACATGCTGTTTGATAAAGGTTCTGAATGGACAATCTGAATGATGCAAATTATCATTTTAACCTTAATAATTATATATTATAGTATAAGATATGATTGTTTAACAAGACAACGTGTGAAAGAATGAGTATTAGGGTAAAATACTTGGTGCTTAATGATTCAGAATGCACTTTAAGGTAGAATGATTCAGCAGCATTATGCTGAATCATTCAGCACAGTCTTCATTCAGAGGGAGCAATCAAACACGCTGAATGCTGAATGATTCAGCATTCAGCGCTGAATGATTCCATTAAGCAGCAAACAAATAGCCCCTTAGTCTAAAGTGAATGTTAGCTTTTCTTTTTATTAAGGATATTAATTAATAATTAACGTCATTTCTATAACATGCTCCTTTTAATTCTCTTTTTATCATATGATCGCCTCAATCTCTTTCTCACCACATTCCACAAATTGAATATAATCAAACGAGATAAGAATTCATGTTATTGAGTTGAAATAAGAATTCTGTTTCTAGGATTGTTTTATCAATCATGTCGAATTCACACGACTTACGTAGCAAACGAGATAAGCCCATCGTTGTTAGTATCTAAAAACATGAAGAATTTCAGCATCGTAAGTCACTACATACTCGCTCTCTTTTTGTCGACTGATGATAGTGAATTATTCAAGGGTTTTCACGGGTTTCCTCATTTGATTGGTTATACAAAGTGTTTGATTTAAAGCAATCGATTTTTAGTGAGACTGGTGTTGATGAACCAATCAATTTACAGGATTGAATCAGTAAGAAAAGTGAAGAACAAAAACTATGCGTATAATTTTTGATTTTAAAGAACTGAAGCAGTAACCAGAATACCCCTAGACCATTTAAGTAATTCACTCTATTATAATTTTGTTTTTTTGGGAGGGTACCTCTCTACGTACGGATAGAGGTAGAGTTGTATATATCTTACCTTTCTCATACTCACCCTTACGAAATTGAATATTGATGTTCTGTGTGTACTCTATTTATAAGTTTGTAGTTTATAAGGATTGATGTGATAACACTAACGATACCGCAATGAGTTAATGGCAATCAACCTATAACATGAAACACTAATGTTGAGACAATACAATGAACCTGTATCAATGATAACAGGTTTGTATCAATACAACAATATAGACGAGGCAATAAGAAACGATTAATCTCTAAATATAAAAAAAGACTAATTTGAGTCATCTCTATTAAATAATTTTATCCAATTTCATTTTGGTAAAATTAAACTTTAACCATCCATTTAAATTGAAAATTTAATTTGATTTTGACTTTTAAGAGTCAAAGTTGTTTAATTTGAATCAAAATTATTGTCTTCTAAATCTTAAAATATCATATTTGCCAACCTTAATTTATAAATATCATATTTACACTTTATAATATTTTAAAACATCATACCACATTCTTAGTTTTATTTTTTTTAAACATGTTATAATAAGTTTAAATTATTTTTAGTTATAACCAATAAGTACTTAATCTTATTGTTTCTAATTATAACAATAATAATTAATGGATTTGTACAAGAAATACAATCACTTCTCTTTTTATCATAATACGTTTCCACCATCATGTCTGTCATTTCTCTCGCGTGGACACTTCTACCGCTAGTCTAGGTAGACGCCTTCTAACACTATTTTTTTTAAATTCTCATTTATTTCGTGTTTTATAATTATTTAATACATTTTTATTAAAATTTAATATTTATCATATTTTAAACCAACCTGTGCATTACACATTCATTCAAATAAACCACTCAATCAAAACCTAATACAACTTATTATTACAACTACATATGATAAGGCCTATATGTATATTTACATGGATCCAAATATAATCACAATATTACTAGATGTGTTATTGAATAATACTATAATAGTCTCACAACAAATATTTATTAGAGATCATTTAGATTAACCAAACGGCTTGTAATCTAATAATATTTGGTGTTGTGGAGTGGTGCCCCTTTTAAGAGATTGTGGGTTCAAGTCCTGTTGTAGATAATGTAGTATATTTAGGTTTAGGTTGTGTGTGTGAGTTAATATAGATGAACGTTTAGTGTATAATGATCAGTCTAATTGTATAAATGGACTAGAATGCATTACTGTTTGATATTATGATTTCTTTTATACAGTTATACTTTATAAATAATTATTAGTATAATATAAAATATCCACAAGATTTTCCATATTTTACAATATGTCCCTGTCATTCAACATGAGAGGTAGTAAGAGACATGCTACAAAAAGTCGACCAATAGAATCCAAAACATGTCAATATGCCCAAACATAATAATACGTACTGATCGAGCTTCATAACACGAACGAGTTATCTTTATTATTTTGTAGGTTTTTGTTTGGAACATAAAAGGAAAAGGAGTATATCGTTTATTAAAATTCTATTTTTTATGGTAATATGTTATCCGTATTAATAAAAACTTTTAGGGATGGGACATGAATTTTTCACATAAAATACAACACACTTGAAACTAATGTACAAATTAGTAAAGTATTCATTTTCTATAATTAAATTAATTTCTTTCGTAAAAGTATCATCGGCGTGGATTAAATCAGAATCAGTTCTAGATTATACAATATTCAGTTTCTAATATACATTTTTTAAGGATGCTACTATTTGGCCTCGCTCCTCTTACATACTATACATCTCAAATCATTCCATTACAATTTCTAATAAGTTATATAGTCACAAATGTCACATCAAATAAGACAATTTAGATTTCGAGAGAAGTCGAAATAAATAAACCCATTTTTTAAATCTGTTTTAGAAATGAGTCATGATGTGAATTTTTGGTATAAAAAAGGTGGGGGCCGGGAAAAAACAAACAGTTGAATGAATGTTGGTGGAACCCCCGAGGCTGTGTGGAGTGGACACAACATCAGCCTCCACGGCCCGATGTCCATCACAAAGAAAAGAAAAGAAAAGAAAACAAAGAGATACTGTTTCTATATAACGTTATGTTCTCAAAAGCCAACCTTGAAAATGGTTTCAGTAAAATGTAGATACATATCTACTCTTAACACTTTTTAACCGACATAACAAGTATTAGGGGTGTACGTTCAGATGGATCGGTTTAATCCGATCCGATCGAGTAAATCCAATTGGATTTTGGTTTTGAAAAGTGAGATCCAATCTATCCAAACAATCTTAATATCCGAACCAAACCATCCAAATTACAATTTGGTTGGATCGGTTTTTATTTTTACATAAATACATGCTTAAAAAGTCGACATATTTTAAAAACTAGATTCGATACATATACTACTAAGATTAAAGTATAGTTATCCAAGTTACAATAACTAGTGAGAATAGTGGCTTTATAAATATATAATTAAAAATAAT
>JAUEJL010136504.1:0-10998 GCA_032274825.1 Drosophyllum lusitanicum | reverse complement strand
TGTCAAGTATGGAGCTTCAAGCTCCATCAATGGTGTTTCACCATATATACATGTATAACATCAGAAAAACATACCAAATCATTACTAAACATGTTATAATCATCATCTTACCTCTGTTTTGCTATAACAATCAACAATCTTCAATCTCACGGATTCAAGTATAGAAACTTGGTTTCTTCAACGAGAGGTTTAGCTAGAAACACACACTACACACTTTTCTCTTTTTGAATAATGAGCAGATAAACCTTCCACTTGCTATATACATACACGTACACACTTCTCTTATAGAAACCAAAGCAGGAGGTGTTCTAATAATATACTTATCCTTTCTATCATGCATACATACATACCCCATACATGCATTCATACATACATATATCTTCAGTATATATTTTCCACATATATATACATTTCTAATTAATTTACTAATTGATTAAATCAAATAATAAATTAGCATTTACTCACATAATTAACCATAAATATTCGCAAACAAGCACAATCCACTTACCATTGACCCGCCCACAACTAGGCCGGGTTTATGGATGTTACATCGGGGACAGAGAAAACCAGATTATTTTTAACGGGGACGGGGACGGGGATGAGTTTGATGATCCACACCCCGATTACCTGATACCGATAATTATTTAATATTAATTATATATATATATATATATATCAATATAGATAAAATTAATTTTAAATAGAAAAAATATAGATAAAATTACCCGATACCCTGATTTTCCAGTAGTTTTTCCCGATTACCCGACAGGGATCCCTGTTTAAATCTCCACGTTTTTTAAACGTAGACAGGGACGGTTTTCTTAAACGAGGACGGGACGAGGGGACCAATCCCCGCCCCGAACTCGCCCTGTTGCCATTCGTAGTTCAAAGCTACAAATAGTTGAAAGAGAACTGAAAATATAAATTTAACCAAACCTTAAAACTTTGAAGCTTATATATTTTATATTACTAATTAAAAACTTAAACAAGTTTGATATTAATTATCTGAAATTAAAAACGAATTTACACATCAATCATTTAAATAGAGATTATTAATTTCATAAGTTTGAAGTATAAATATAAAGGGTAATTTGCGTAAAATTGTAATGAACATTATTTTAGTTATAATTGTATACAATCAATTTTACATTTTTAAAAACAATACATATAACTTTCATAATATTTCAATTGCATTACAAACTTTTTTAGGTGTCTAATTTTTAATTGTTATTGTATACAATACACGTTGTCATAATTTTTATTATATGTAACAACTTGTAATAAAAAAATTATAAAAATTAATTATATTGTTTTTTAAGAAAATAAATCTGATTGTATACAATCGAACAAAAACCATATTTCCAATATCCCACATCGGTCCTTGATTAAAATTAGATAGGAAGACTTCTCAATAAAATTAAATCACTAAAAGAATCGAAGAAAATAATATTAAAATAAAAAACTACCTTTAAAACAAAGCATTCTTACTTTTCTTTGCTTTGCTGTGGCATTGTTTGAAAGTTACGGGAGGTTATTAATGGCTTAGATATTAACTTATATGTTTTCCATATATATATATTCTATATATTTTTTTTAACTTTGGATTGAAAATTAGTTGGGGCATAGGTAGGACCCAATGCTTCAATACTACATCAGCCATGTTGACAACTAAGATCTTTCTAACAGTAGCTTAATGGTTGTGAACAGGGTTATAAAAAATGCGTTTTGGTGTCATCAAGGCGCGAGGCACGACTCCGATGTTAAGAAATAGCCATTGGTGGCGGGGTTAGGCGTGATAAATTGTGTATTTTGTAATTTGTATATGTTACTTTGCTCCTAATTTGTGCAATTTTGTGTGTAATTTGTATATTAATAATGATAAATTGGATAGAAATATTTATAAAATATATATAAAATTGCCCCATTAAAACACGTCATGGCTCGCCATGACTACTAAAACTTAAGGCTTGACCTCGCCGCCACACCACGCCTTACGTTATTTAAAACCATGGTTGTGAACATGAAGTATGAATTATAGGTCCAAGGATCTTTATATAGTATAATAGGCAAAAAAACATTTCACTTGTATTTTATATTTAATTCTTAGATCTTTCTGTAGTATAATAGGCAAAACATTTACTTATATTTTATATTTAATTCTTTCAAAAATTTATTGACTTAAAAAAGGACAACTCAATGTATGAACCAACATTCACCGATCACACAACTAATATGAATAAAATAAATCACTTTAGGCGGTGTTTAAAGGTCATTCACAAAGATTTGATTTCTTAAACCCAACTTTACCACTAAAAAAATGTTTGATTTCATGTGGGTTTCTATATTTTGATTTACCATTGTGTTTGAATATAGGATTTATGGTTTATCTAAAATTTCATGAACATGTATGTATTTTGGATTTTTATGGGTTGCACTACAATACGCGGGGCCTTTGAGACACTCATTTAGAGGGCAGTATGATTGTTTATACGCGGGGCCTTTGAGACCCTCACTTAGGAGACTAGAGGGTATTTGGTAGAAAGAAAATAAATTGAGATAAATGGAAATGAAAATAGGGGAGAAATGGAAATGTGTAGGAGAATTGGAATTGATTCCCTTTTTTGGTATCATCAAAGAAATGAAACAGAGAAATGGTGGCTCAGGTCGTCGGACGGCGGTTGCAGCGTTCGTCGCCTCACTAGACATCGACGATTATGAGTAGAATGCCGGAAACACAGCGCAACCGGACATCGACGATGATGAGTAGACATCGGCTGTCATTTTTACACAATTTGAAGAGAAATGAAAATATAAAGGATGGGAGAAATGGAAATTGATGGAGAAATCATTTCTCCTCCCAAAACTATAACCATTTCTTCCAAACAAGAGAAACCAATTCTCCCCATTTTTTTCTCTCTTGTAAACCATTGTTTAAGGTGCGTAATCTCTCTCGTTCACATGTTGAAAACTGGGCTAAACATTTCTCGTGTGAACTATACAGTCTTATCTAAAAATCGGTGTATGTACTATATAATAAAACAAGTCGTAATTCTATATGTAGTTACACATAAACAAACACAACTAACATAATAAACAAATTAATGTAACTCATCTGCCCATAGCTGAAATTGAATTCGACCAATACAAATAGGTTACAATTAGATTAATCAACTAAAGTCAACTATGCACACTTGCTAGCCACCTAATGAAAGCCTAGACCCAAGAACAAATTGAAACTAATCAAAAACTTATACTTGTCTCGAGCTACAAAGATTTGTCGTGACTAAACTCTGCGACAATGGAGGTCTTACGACAACCCTTACTTTGAAACAAAAGATGAATTGTGACAAATATTCTGCGATCACTAACTTTTGTGATTAAGAGACCTTTGCGACAAGCTACATGCGGGGAATTGAACTTGTAAACTGATCTAGCGACAACAAGATTTGTGACAAATTACAACTGAGATCGATGCACTTACATGTCCGTGTGACCTTGACAATTTGCGACAAACATCATCCACTTTGCGACATACGGGTTCTTCACAACCTTTGACATTGCGACAATTGAGACTAGGTCTTTTTGATCCTTTTGATTTTGCATGAATTATGGAAACTTGCGAGAAGTATAAACAATTAGGAGTTTATAAATCAAGGCCCCCGAATCTTCTTTGGATGGATTCAAGCTAAACAATCCAATGGCAATGCTTACCAAACACCAATAGAACAAACCCTAGGATTTAATTCGATTATTATGATTATATTACGATGAGTGTGAAACTCTCGTTGGGACACAGGGCCAAGGAACTCGACAGAAGATAAAACCAACATTAAACCCCGAAGTAGATCCTGTCCAATTTGCATCGGGAAATCGTCTCTCGTAAAGAACACGCACATACACCCACTAAAGGGGTATAAAAATGAGGCTACATTAGTGAAAGAATAAAATATTGCCCTAACTCTTCCTATTTATATATACTTTTAAGATCAATATACTCATTTACGAGACAAACATATATTTCCAATATTTATCAAAAATATATGTTAATATGAATATTGGGTATTACATTATCAAGACGAAATCGATCTATTGTAAATATCTAGAAATAGAACTCAAACATATGTTATTTAACCCTTGATTGTACGTTATTTACTTCATGTTGACCACTCTAGTGCTCGTAGAGGCCCATACAACAATTAATATTTGCCACGACATAAATCACCATTCAAAACCACTAGCTATGATTTTTTTTTCTTTCTTTTTTATCTCCTAGAAGAATCAATCTTCAAAGTTGACCAGAACAAAAAAATCAATTTCCAATGTAGACTAAAAAATTAAAGAGACATAATTGACATGTTTGATAAAATTAGAAAATTTGGCATAATTTAAATGTAACTAGCTAGAAACTTTTGGACAAAATAAAACTTAATTAAGCTCTTATGAGCTTTCAAAAATTAAAATTTCAAGCTCTCATAGGTTAAGTTTTGTGCCAAACATAGACCATAAATTTGGACGTTTTATCAATTATTGATTTACTTTTGGGAAACAAGAAAATGCTAATCGGTCATGGACAAGGATTTTTGAACTTACTAGTACGTTGTGAGGGTCTGAGGGACAATATCATTGCGAGTAAGAAAGAGAGGCACAGAGTATACGGATTATATATTGATATGGACACAAAAAAAACTATGTCGATATGATAAAAGATATGATTTTGTTAGATTAATATATGTGTTCAAAAGTAATAAACTTATAAGTTGATTAGCAGAGGTGGCAATTCTCGATACAACACGAAACATGATACGAAAATAATCGGGTTTGGGTTGACACGTCTAATAAACATGTTAGGTTCGGGCTAAGTTGTGTGACACGTATAATAATTGGGTCGGGTTAAAGTCACACATAAATTTTATGGGTTGGCACGCGACCTTGTTTAATACACACACACAAACAAGCACCGTACCCGCGCAATATTGCAGCAGCGAATAATTTTTGTTTTGCAAAATGTCGCTTCAAGAATGCAATAATAAGTTATTTGCGCGATTTAGTGTCACAAAAAATATTTCTTCAGCAACATATCCGTTTTTTCAATATTTCTTTTATTAACATCAACTATTTATTAATTTTAAAACTAAAATCTAAAAGACATTAAAAATAAGAAAAAAGATTTCTATTTATAAAATAAGAAGAGAGAAGTTAATAAGATTTTAAAAACTGTGTTGATATATGTGGATAATTGTATTTATGTAAAATTATATTTTAAATGAATAAAAAGTTAAAGTAAATAAGGAGAGATAATGAAGTTGTTAAAGATTGAGTGAATGAGATCAATTTAAATATAATAAAAGGTCAGGATGTTATTTTAATTAAATTTTAAGAACTCTTAAAGTTAAGAAGGAAAGAAAGTATTAAATGATTTATATAGTAGTATAAATAGTATAGAGTTTATATTTTTCATTAAAACTAAATTTTGAAGTAATTATTATCCAGACTCCCATAATACATACTCTTAAGAGTTTTAGTTTGTGAGAAATTAAAAACAAAAATTATGATGTTCTAAATTATGATTTTTTGTTGTTGACCTTCCAACACGTTGACCTGTTTATGACCCACCAACATGCAAATAACCCGTCAACACATTAAACCCGTATAATTAAATGAGTTATGCGGGTCTTATTTATATGAATTTGTATTTTAAATCATGATACGAATAAATAAACGGGTTGGGTTCAGGTCAAGTAATTATGTCACGCCAACTGCGAACTTGTGACACGCCAACCCGAACACGACATGATTGTCACCCAAGTGTGTAGAAGTGGTGCAAACTTGTAACTGTATGAAGGTAAAAGAAAATTGGCATACTTGTCACTTAAACGTGTTTGAAAATAATAAAGCTTCAAGTTCATAAGTAGGACTGTCAATTATTATACGATTTCAAAAATATAAGCAGAACATACATTTTTCATTGGTAATTCAATGTCTTTTTTTTATTAACTACATATTCGAAAACCGAAAAAATCTCATCCAACACATTTGGCAAGAAATGGGTTAACACGAAACATGACACAAGAAAAGATGACACGACTTGAATCCGACACGAATATAAATAGGTCAAAAACAGACTGACATGAAATTGACATGGAACACAAACGACTCGAACACGATAAGCTGAATTGAGACAAATTATCATCCGTAGTCATAAGTGTATAAAGTTAAAGTTAAAAAATAATATTTTTATAGTAGGAAAGTGGATCGGGGTATAAAATATAACGGATGTTGAATGAAGTTGACAACTAAAATGTACGTATCGATTTGGTATCATGCAATTGTAATAATACTATGTATAGCGTAAGATTTCAAGAAGATTATCTTTCTCATATAGTACACGAATTACGGTTATAAAAATCAAGAACATTGAAAAAACTACCTTCATTTTTAATTCACAGTAACATAAAAACAATAACTTTTAAATTATATTAAAAAATGGATGTAAAAAATGATAAATATAGTAGATACATTGTATTTTTGTAGCATTTAGATTAAAACTTAAAAAACACAGATCTATTTTTCCTGAAAAAACCATCTCTTATTATAAGACAGTGCCATAAACTTCTTAACAAACCTAAAATTTATATATACTTTGTCAAAAATGCATATCCTTAAACATCTTTATTTTTTCTAGAATAATTTGCCACTGCATAAATAAATAAAAACTATAAATGTGATTTAAATACACATGATTTAGTCAATTGTTAATGTTTTTATATCTAAAAGACTAAAAGTTTAACCAATTTTTCTATGTATTTTTTTTAATGGTTAACACATATTCCCTCCTAATTTACACTCATGCATGTTTACAATATGACTTTAATAAACACCTTAAACATACTTTAATACTGTTAAAAATTCCTTTGGTTTTTTACATGTACTAAGTATTAGATTTAGAAGCAATCTTGCCTAGATACATTTCTCTAAGTAAGTGAAAATAGCGTGAAAACATAATGTTTGACACTATTTTCTTGTGTTCAATATATTTTATCCCTTATTATACATTTGTTATAATATATATAGGAACCAAACTTGTAAAATTCTCTATTATAGACAGAGGTGATTGTTAAGTATTATTTTACATCGGACGAGTGTGACTTCATAGTGTGCTTAATAAGGGTCTTGAATTACACCGCTTATTTTTTATTGATTTTGAGTTAGAACCTGACAAACTTACATGATATCAGAGCCACATCAACTCGTGGTTGGCAAAATAGTTACACACAATCTACTTAACTCATAAGTATCAATGTATTAGGTGCAAACAACGCCACACCTAATAGAACGTGTTAAATATGGTCCCACATCATATAAATGTGACTTAGTAATGTGCTTATTACTTAACTCATTGTCAATTAGTTTTGAGTTGGGACCTTACAAACTTACATGCCCACCTCCTTGTTGGTGCTCCTTGTCCTTGAAGTTGCAATATACAAAGTAACTTTTTGAGAGCAAAGTAATGTGTGTTTTTGTGTGTAAAGAATAAAGATACATTGTTCTTGCTTGTATTCTTTATATGGATTTATACTTGTGTATTGTTTGTTATTTTAATACTTGAATCTTGGACATACTCATAACATGACCTTTATTGTGGCTTGTGTTTACCAATTTTATATATCATATATTCAAAGTAATCCTGTACAAAATTACATATAAAATTGACATTATACCTTTGGGCAAACTACAGCAAAGTGAAAGAAACTTTGACTAAATTATCATTGTATGCAACAAACTTTAAAAAAAATTAATTCAATAAACTTCTAAAATAATACCATTTTATGCAAGCAACCTTTTATAACATGTCACCTCCCTCATATCAACTGGTCACCCTCTTTATTATTATTATTATTATTATTGTTATTATTATTATTGTTATGTTTTATAAAGATTTTAATAAAGTAACATTTAAATGAAGATAA
Source organism: Drosophyllum lusitanicum (assembly GCA_032274825.1). Taxonomy (NCBI): domain Eukaryota; kingdom Viridiplantae; phylum Streptophyta; class Magnoliopsida; order Caryophyllales; family Drosophyllaceae; genus Drosophyllum; species Drosophyllum lusitanicum. The sequence continues at coordinate 3,031 of JAUEJL010136504.1, read as the reverse complement.
ATTTAATCAATTACTAGAAAACTAAAATTTTTGGTAGTGTGTTTAAGGATCTTTGATCAAGATGCTTCATCTCCTTCATACACAAACACCCATCTTCATCTGCTTTAAATGATAGGGATTCAGACAATTTTACAACTCGAGAAATCTTCATTAGGTTTACACAGAAACACCCACGACATCTTCATCTGTGATTTGTCAAGAATGAGCCACCACCGTCACCTTCATAGTCCGACCACCAACACCACCTTCGAGATTAATCCACCACCACCGTCGTCGCCTTCACTATCCACCCACCACTTCTGTCGCCTTCAAGATCGAACCACCGCCACCTCATCAAGATCCACTCACCACCACCGCCTTCAATTATGCTCATGGGTGTTCAAACCACTGCCGCTAGCACCTCCTTCAAACGAAAATCATCTCTGTTTAGGGTTTTCAAAAGTTGCAATAGAGAGGTTAGGGTTTTCTTGTTCACTTTGTAGTTGGATATTCAAATAGGTTATAATTTTCTTGATTCGTTTGTAGATTGGTTTTTTGAGTTTTATATGTTCTTGCGATGGAGATCTAATCAAACAAGAACATCGATATGTTTTTGAGTTTCGGGTTTTGTGTTTGTGTTTAATTCCATATAAGCTAGTTCTTGCAAAAGAAGAATGTGATGATCGAATATTCATGATCAGATGAACAAGAAGAACTAGAACACAATAAAATTAAAAAATAAAATCACAAAGTTATATAGAGTCTGATCGACTGGTGTATTGATACATTGTAAGCTTTGTGTTTGTATCAAACATATGAGTAGTGGAATGAAATTTATTGATGTAAAAAAAACAAAGTTTATGGGCAACCAATGCTTTAGGTTACAAGTTCCATGCAATATAAAATTATTAAAAGTTGCACGTAGTTTCTTGTATTTTTATACAGTTTGTTGTATACATTTTATCCGTAGGTATTATCAAAGCAAAAATATTCATACAACAAATGTACATACAATAAAATATATTGCTTTTAGTTGAACACAAGTGATAATATTTGGTGTTTTTTTCTTTTGTATTCTCTCCTTATTAATGTGTGCTTGTTTCCTAGCTTCATCTTATATTTTGTATATTTGTGGAATATCGAGGTTGATTTGATTTAAAAAAAACTGTTTTCCTCAATGTATTGTTACGTATGATTTTAATTGTAATAAAAATATTAATTATTAACTTCTATAATTTTACAAGAAGTGACAATAAAGTCTAAAGCAAAACTATTTATCATAAAAAAGGGTTGCTTTGTGCACAGCTTGGGTTTTGTTTTTTTATTCGAACTAGTATGAAATCTTGGTCCCTGACATCTTGAATGTATATATACATCGATACACATCTACAAGGTATATATACATTGAGAAAAAATAACTTTCACTCATAAAAAAATATTTTCTAGTGTTTATATAGGGAGGATCAATGATTAAAGCAGGAAGAACACGAATAACGTATCTAAACCTTTAATTGAAGAAATAATATAAAGTTTGTAAAAACTAGATGCTTCTGTTAGATGCATATTGCGCGCATGCGTTCGATGCATAGTGTATTTAGTATATTTATCTAGTTTTTGTATGTGTTTGTTACAATTAAATTTTTTATTGCCTTTATATAATTTTAAATAAGAAATAATTAAGCGTAATTAAGTTTATTAATTTTCCCGTTGACCTGATCAGTTTCTAAAACATGGTTTCATTTGAGTTCAACTTAACTCACACCACTTTTTAAAATACTCGCAGTGCGATTTACACTTCTATTAGTGAATTAAAAATTAAAAAAAAATTAAACAAAGATTATTAGAAACTCTTGTCCATCGGTGAATTATATTATTCTCAAGTGGTCTTGACTCTTGACCCATCCCCCCTCCATCTTATTATCTTTTTATTTTTAATATTCTCTCTCTCTCCTGGAAACAAATAACTAGAACCAATATTTAATTTATTAAAAATGTAATTTATCAATTCCATAAAGTTGGTAGGGTTGGTAATTATTGACACGATACGAAACTCAACCTGAATCAAACTCGACCTAGATTAACACGAACACGACACGAAACTTAGCCGAGCAAAATTGGAGAAACCAACTCACGACCTAACCCTATCTTAGTTCTCACTTTCTCAATCATCGATTCAGGCACTTAGCCCTCTTGTCTCCGTCGCACACCATGTCGTCAACCGTTGGCGTCACCCCTCGTTTAGCCGTCGTCACCAAGAACAGGATTCATTGTCTGTCATCGCACACCATTTCATTGGGAAGCAGCCGATTACAGTTGAAGGTTTGAGCAGATTACTAATTTGTTTTTGGTGAGCGGATTACCTAATCACTCTATCAACATTCGGTCCTTAAGTTGTCGTTAATTTCAAAAGGTAATAATATTACAATCTGTATCGAATCACTACAAGGATAATCGCATAAAACATGGAGAAATAGGTAAAAAATTAGAATATGTATAGATACAAAAGGAAAAACAATTATATTGCCGTAATATGCTCAAATGGTTCACTCTCAGCACTCGATGAAGTGGTATTGATTCACTATGGGATGAAACTTGTGGCCTTTGTATTTGTGGGATGACCAAATGAGCTTTTATATGTTAGATTAGTGTGCAGAGTTGATCAACGAACTAGAGATGCCAAATCTAATGACATGATCGAGATATTAAAGGGTTACATCTGTGAGTATCTATAATTCGCGTAAAATTGTAACCATACTCGGAGAGTAGATTTATAATAGTTATTATAAATCAGATCGCAAAGGAGAATTTTTTTTAATTATTATTACACTAAGTATTAATTATAAACGGTATATATTTATAGTTAATAAATATTACGGTATTAAAGATACTCGAAAAACAAATTAAATGGTTTAATTTAATTCATTTAGTTTTTAGGATGAATTATTGTTATTATTTGCAGCCGCATACACACACATACACACACACACAAACACACACACACACACACACACACACACACACACACACATATATATATATATATATATATATA
>JAUEJL010136482.1:0-10999 GCA_032274825.1 Drosophyllum lusitanicum | reverse complement strand
TGAGCGATATGAGGAAAACAAGGTCATCTAAGGACAAAACCAAAGATCCTCGTCGTGTGGGCTCCTCCGAATCCGGCATCTCAATTAGCACCCCGGACTCGCCACGCCAAGACATCACCGCCGTGACCCCCGATGGCTAAATTTAATCTATTCTACTAAATACAAATACATAGCAATAAGGAAACAGCGCGCAGGTCACGATCCAAATAAACTATTACAAGTATAAAGAATAAAAGAAACGGCATGCAAGCCGCACGCGATAAATAGATTACATCAAATACGGAACGTAGGCCAAAACCAAAACAAACCATCCACAACAACACATAGGGAAATGTGCATCTAATGTTGCTAAACAACAAAACAAACACAACCAAAGCAAAAACATGGCGTGCCACTCAAAACCATGTCAAATATACTTTGATCAAGATTGCCAATAAAACACTCAAGGCATAAATGGTCATCCTTGTACATATGCATTAGTAATTCTAATACCAAGTTTAGAATTACAAATTCATATATACACCCATAGATATATGTTTTTATGCACTTATGTCCAGCCATACAAAACATATAAATATAGGAATCAAATTACAATGGGATACGACCAAATCCAAGACTAGTCCAATAATGATCAAAACCGGATTTTTAAGATATCCAAAGATAATGTTTTCAAAATCCAGATTCTGGCCAAGAACACGACGGGCACGGGCGTGCCCATCAGTGTTCCAGTTTACCGTTTCAAACATTTTAATTCTTAAAAAACATTTTGCCTGCACGGCCCGTACTCATACCGGTATGGCCGTGCCTGGGCCGCCGGCACGCCCCTTACCCCAAGAGGTATGACCGTGCTCGGTCGCCGAAATACCATTTTTGATAGAAAATTCCAGTTTTCAGACCCAAATATGCAAAGCCATGTTAGAGATGGCTCTGATACCACCGTTGGGTATTAGTGGTTCACCGAAAACGCAACGGAAGTATAAAAGGTTAAAAAAAAATTTCAAGAACCACACCAATACTCACCCAATAGACCATGACTCTAACCATGACAAAACAACACTAAGAAAGAGCAAGAAAGAAGAAATATACCCTTGAGCTAGTCTTCTTCCTTGATCTGGATTTGAGCCTTGGAAGTTTTATACACAAAAAAGTGTATCTATAAAGTAGTCCACACCAAGTGCTCCTTTATTCCTCCTTGCTAGAGAAATGGTAATTCTACCAAACTACCACCACTAGCCTTTGCACACTAGAACTCACAAGCCTTGTAAACTAGTGTGTATTTGAGAGATATATGTTTTCCAAGAAACAATCTAAGTAACCATATCATCTAGGCTTCACTAGGTACTTATAGAACCAATGAACTAGTTCAAAAGTCAAGGTTCATAAAGCTAGAAACGGTTATAAGAATAACTCACCTTTAACTAGCCATAAAAAACTAGTTAAAGTTTAAAGTGGCCGTTACATCGAAGGCACGGGCATTCCGGCCCTAACGGGCACACCCAAGTCACGCCTGACTTGGGCTCGTGCCTAGCCTCTGGGTACGGGAGTGACTACATAGGGCATGGGCGTGCCTCGGCCCACCAGAACCATTTTATGGTTTTTTCTCTCCTTTGACTAGTGGTGATGCCGGAACCAATACTTGGCGTGTGACCCAATATGAATGGTTTTCTCTCTCCTTTGACTAGTGGTGATGCCGGAACCAATACTTGACATGTGACCCAATAGGCCCTTGCTTCATCCGCAATGACACCAAGTCGTGTGTGTCGGCGGGCATAATCCAACATTTAGTATCTGTACCAATGGCAAGTATCTCATTTGACATCTTAACTTCCTTTGAAAAGATCTAATTTCAGTTGAATTAGATTTTTGAAGAAAATTGGTTGAGAAATTCGGTCGAATGAGTTGACCAAATTCTATTGCTTATCGAACTTGAAATGATAACCAGATGTCGGTTATAAAAATCGGGTGTGGAAATTTATGTTTATCAGGTGTGAAATCTGTTAAGAGATGATCAAAATTGGGTTGAATTCGGTTATACTTGGTGTTCTTGAATTCGGTTGACTGTTTGGAAATATGACCGATAGATTTCAATTAACGTTGGATTTGGATTCCTGTTGAAGATATCGGTTGAGAATTCACACAAGATAGGAAATCAGTTAACTCTTAAAGCTTCAAAAATTGGTTAACAAAATTTTAGTGACCGAAATTGGTTGAGAGCGGAATTGTCAAATTCTGTGAAATGGTAGTTACGATTTATTTTGTTCTTTCTATGGAAGAACACAGATCCAAGCTTTGAACCAAGTTGTTCTAACTCAAACAATTTCAATTCCTATTGATCCGCCTATGTATTTGAACAACTCCTAATCCATTTTCCAATAAAAAACAGATCAAAACAAGGTGCAATTGATGATTTAGTTGAAGATCATGAAGAACACTTAACAATCACCGATCTCACAATTTTTCACTCAAATGTTATCAAAATCAATTGAAATCAATCTGAAAAGACTCGAAAACAGTTTTCACACACAAATCAATTCATTACACAATCAAAAACAAATGTTTACTCGATCAAAAGTGATTTCCGATGAAACAGTTTTCTCGGTTTTTCACACAGTTAACACACACTCAATTTTCCACACAACAACGAATCAAACAGCTAGATCTAGAACCAATTCATTAAAGGATTGGCTCTGACACCAATTGAATGTCCCGATTTACAATAAGTAAGATGAAATAAGACGGATCAATGAAGAACAAGTAGCCGACTCTCTCACTACACACACATAAGGTGAAATATCATTTTCTCTATTAAGCACAAATGTGAGAGTTACTAGCCACAACTCAGCTAGCTTGGATTTTTTAGGGATGCCATTACATCCGATTTAGGTCATCTAATGACCGAGATTGGCTCCCCTAATTCGGTTGACTCTAAACCGAATTACATAAACAAATTAACAAACTCAAACCTACAAATCTAGATCTAACACACAGCTCACTAGGCATGTACATATCATATGCATCATCCATGATTAAATATCTATATACATAAGACTTAAGCAGTGCATTAACAACGATTTCACACTATGGGTCACAATTGACTACCGAAGCAGTACCAAGGGTTTCACATGTCTAACTGTGCCCAAGTTGTGTTTTCACCACAATGTAACACAACCCTTCACTTCATACATAGACACATTAGTTACACTTTCAAATATATAGTACATACATATTTCACACTAATATAATGAGCAAGTTAGTGTATCTCACTTTACGTGTCCGGAAGATTCGTGTCAACCAATAATCACCTACAATTAAGGTTTCAATATAGTAAGTCATCTACCTCGGGTCACATACCCTAACATTTCTTATGATCTTCTAAAATTCTAAGTTTAGTTATACTTTCCGATTCAGGTTTCTGATTGTAAAGTTTTCAATTCATTCCTTATGGTTGTTTTCGATTATCATCCAACTCATACACTTTTCGATTCAATATAAGTATGGGTTATGGTTTACAGTTCCCACACAGCCCTTGTTTCATGATTGATAGCCACATATGCTAGTTTTTTTTATTCAAGCTACTCATGTTTAATGTTTACATTTAACAAGAGTCTTGTAGACTTTTGGATTCAACCCTATCACTAGTTTATGATCCTAATCTTATTATGGGTTTTCGATTCAGTAAGAACCATGAAAAAATTTCAATTCAAGACACCCATTATGGGTTTTCGATTTCTAAATGCACACACACAAGGTTTCCGGTTACATTGCCACTCTTGGTATTTTCCGATAGGGGAATCCCGTTAAGGACTCTACCCTTTTTACTTTTCGATTCAAGTTCATGATTACCTAGTTTTCGATTGAAAACCCTACTTTGATTTACGATCCAAGTTCAACAAGGTCATTTTACGAATCTAATTTGCCCAAATTGTTTATGACTGCTTTCCCACCTACAACATGATTTATGACTCCCCATTTAAATAGTAGTTTTTGATTCCAACTTACTTCTGATTAACTATTCCAAGAACCTTAAGAACATTTTCGATTCAGCAAGAACTCTGTCGATCTTTCAAAATCAAACTCAATCATTTCTTAACCAAATTATATGATTCTTGTCCCATTAGTTACCTCTTTTCACTTTAGTAAACCCTCAATTTTTAATACCATTTCTAACAAGATTCAAAGACCTAAAGTCGCTTAAACATCTTCGGTTTCTTCACAATGTTTGAGAACCCCAAATATTAACCCAAAACCCTAATAAATCTTATTCTATTGCTATAAAACTGATAAAGTATCAATCACAGAAGTAGAAGGTGTTATACATGATGATTTCCCTTCAAAAACTCAATGATTTGGTGTAGTACCGATCGAATTTTGCTCCTGACAGACTCGGCTTTGCACATAGCATACACACACTTTGATTGATACAACGAACAACTACATTAATATTTTATAGGGCTTTGTGCCCTAATTTGGGTTTAAATACCCTTCCCTAATTTCCAAATGGTCACAACCAGTCCTTTCATCTTAGTGATTATCATAAATTAGACACCCACTTTAGATACATTACTCCATTATTATTACCAATATTAAAATATTATTACCCTTCAAATGGAAAACGGGTATTAAAGAAAAGTTTTCACCATCAAAAGTGGGAAACCTTTGTGGGTGAACCACCGCTTGGTATACGATTGATAGAATAGAATGAGGCTATTTAGTGAGCTATAAAAGTAGATTGTAGAGTAAGCAAAATAGATGTAGATATGAATTATATAACTTTCTCTAAAATAGTTGTTAGTCCGAGGTTAGGTACTTAAACAACAAAATATTTGTAGACAGGGGGGTTGAATACAAACTTTAGCTTTTTAAACTTATTGAACACACAATTTCTTGTGAGTCTAAGTCGTACACAAACAATGGAGTTGGCTTGCAGATATATAGATGGATGAGGTACCTAGTTGGAAGACATGGTTGATATGGAAACTATAATTCTTAATTGATAAAATTAGTGGGAGTCAAAGTATATATTATTTTAACTGGGTTACCTATAGGAAATATTACTTTATGAAAAATACACCCACTAACAATATTAAATATATATCTCTTACCTTTTTTCCTTGAGCGATGCAAAGTTCCTTTTTGATACTAGGAACTTTTCTCATCCATAATATCTTCAGTATCTTAACTTTTTGAAACATGTTTATTGTTAGCCATGTTTTAGTACTTGAACAAGATCTTTGAAATCTTCTTTCCTTCCAACTATAACCTTTGTCCATCAGATTCAAGTTCTATCCTTTCAGCTTTACTCTACAAAGCTAAACGAGCTTATACTTTTACAAATAGAAGATATAAGATTGTAAAAACGACATATATGTTCAGCATTTGACTTAAATAACTAAGCATAGAAATACAGAAGGCAACTCAGGACTTAAGTGATGAGATAAGAATGCACAGCTGAGCAAAAGATTGCTTAGATATGCTGAAGTGATGAATTGCCTAGCTAAGAGACTAATGCTATTTAGCTAATCAAATATGATCTTAGGTACTCAGTTAACTTAACTGAGCATACCGAATGATCAGCTTAGGCTTAACTAACTCATTCAGTATGATCTGCTAATTGCTCCATCTACAAGACTTATAAAATTACAAGTCTTTTTTCAACAACAAATGTAAAGATAATCTCTAGTCTATTACAAACAACAATATTGTTATAATTAAATCGTATATATTTCAATAAGATGGTTTGATCCTTAGTTTAAATGGTTATCTCCCCAACAAAACCCGTGCATCACAACCCTATGGTATGAGTGAAGGGAAGACCGGAAGCACTGCTTTGGACGTCTCTCTTTCCCTGTAGTGAGCGATGCCCAGTAGGTATCACGAATGAGTCCACTTTTCTATTTGTCTTTGATTTTTCTCACAATACTATCCAATATTCTTTGTAAGTTCTTCTCTTGGTTACTTGGTGTGATGGATATGTTGTTGTAAAGGTGTGGTTTCCTTGTGTGACACCTCCTAAAGCAACTATAATGGATGGTTCCCTACCTACTATGAAATTTTCCCCACTCTAACTTCTGATTCATGGAAATAATCCTTGATGGTATAATTTAACATTATTAATTTCATTCTAAGTAAGATCCCAGATTAATGAATCAGTTGTCTTCGGCGGTTGTTCATTCTTTTCCAAAAACGAACCATCAAATTAAAAAATTTATTAATCAAAAAATTTAGTGATCAGCGCTAAATCTTTCTATGGATTTCTTTTTGAAAAAGCATAGGGAGAGAATAGGATTAGATACCCTCGTAGTCCAGGTTGTAAACAATGAGTGTTCGCCCATGGTCTACGTGAATGAGGGTCTACGCCTGAAGAGTATAGTCGCAAGACCAAAACTCAAAGGAATTGATAGGGGTTTTGCACTGGTGATGGATCATGTGGTTTAATTCTATACAACGGGAAGTCGAGTGGCTGGTGGACCTCGTTGTCTATCTCCTTTGTACAGGATCCTACTCTCTCATGTAAAAGCTCGCGTTTTCCCCTCTTCTTCCTCTAGGATTCCTCTTGCTATGAGAAATGTTATTATTGGATGAAGGCCAGAGTGGTATAAAGGATAGGCTAGTCCATCTAGAGATAGGCTAGTCCAGCTAGATTTTATAAAGCTAAAAGGTTAGTTTACCTGAGGGCTTGGCATTGGCATTTGTTTGTGAAAGAGTAAGGGGGTGTTTACTTGGAGGGAATTAGTGGGAATTTGAATCCAATTTGAACCAATTCCCTTGTTTGGTTCAATATCTTGTAAGGATTTAGATTCCTAAACAAGGCTAACATTCCATCAAATGTGGGATTACAAATTCCTTCCAAACTTAGATGGAATTCACATTCCATCATACTAGGATTTCACAACACCATTGTTCTCTTCTCCTCATGTCCCCCTCCCCCTTTCTCGTGACCTCACAACACCATCATTCTCTCACCTGAAGGTTTGAAATACAGATTTAGTTTATTATATATTTATTTATTGAAAAGAGTAAATAGAGTTTTATTAAATATATATAAAAATGTGAAATATGAACTAAAGGGACAAAAGCTGTCAAAAATTAAACTTTGAAATTCATGGACCGAGACAAATGATCAAAGTTGAAAATATAAATAGAATTGAATTTAAATTCAAGCTATAAACATTTTGAAATTAGGGCTAGAGTTCTTGAAGTATTAGAGACTATTTAGCAATTGAAATTTACAACTACAAACTTGGTTTAGATCAAAGTGTAGCAAGGTATGTAGTTAATCATCTCCTAATGTGCTAAACTCTAAAATTAAGGTGTGTTCATAGCTTAATGATGAAATTGGTATGTTTGATGTCTAATTAAATTTATAAACAACCAAATAGGTTGTTTGAGTGTAAGGAACACTCAATTCAATCGAAAAACGCTGTATGGAGAGCAAATGGGTCAAAACAACGGTCTGTTCGTATGAATAGCACTGACTGTGTTCGTCATTGACTGCCCATGTATGATTACAAAGCCCGTGTAGGTTGGACTGTGTAGGGATACATGGCCTGTATCGAAGTACACAGCCCGTGTATAGCCCTAGGGCAACACTGGCTGTATAATCACCCTTGGTCGTATAGGGTTAGAGCTACATGGCCTATGTAGAACATTACACAGCTGTGTAGCATAAATCAAATAACATATTTGAGTATTCTAATTATGTCGATTAATATTGGTTAGGAATATTTGAACGCATGACACACTAATTGAAGATTATTGTGTGAATAATTAAAGTTTGTGAGAGTATACTAAACTTCTCTTACTATATGCATGTAACATATGGAACTATACAGTATAGTTATGATACAATTAACATGATACAATAAAGTACTTGATACAACTATCTATAGTTATGACTTTGTACCAAGTAGAGTATAGAGGGGGATCCGGTAGGTGTTATTGGATCTCCATGATACAACTATACAGATATACAGTTATACAATGATACAGTTATACTACTTTGCAGTTATATAGCATTACAATTATGCAGCTTACATATTATAGTTGTTCTTACCATTACCTGCTATAGTAACAGATTAGTTATTATGCTCACTAAGCAAAAACTTACTCAATATGTTACCATTGTTTTACAGGAGGATCGAGAACTGATAAAGGTAAAGCCCTAGCATTATGAAAAGTCGATAGCTCCTATGTCAATACGCGCTAATCTTTTGTGATATTAAGGAAATTAATATAATATATGTTAACAATTTTAAAACAAGTATAAACTAGTCCTTATGTGTATATAACAAGCTTACTATGAACTTACGTAAAGAAAATGGTTCTAATTACAATTTGGTATCAAAGGCAAGGAACAAGGGATTCTGACACACTAGAGTGTGATGTCTGAATTTTAACCATGGTTTTGAGTAGGTATGGAGCAACCAATTGGGCGAAAAACATAGTGAGCATACTGAGAATGGGAAGTGTATTGATTAATTATTGTATATGGCAATTTGAGTATAGAATGCTTAAATACATTAAGAAACAAGCTTACAATGAACTTATGTAAAAAAACTTGTCCTTACATTATCATTCTCTCCCCATGTGCGATTAAGGCTTCGATTGAGCGATTATCATTTCACTTTCTTCACCTCGTTCATCTTCGTCTTCAATGGAAAATTAGGGTTCGATGACGACAATCTTCGATTTAGGTTATCAATTGTCACATAGCTTCGATTATGGAGGGGTGGTGATGGTGGAGCCTTCTTCCAGACCTGCTACTTCGATTCAGGTGGTTAGAGCTTCGATGGTGGTTCTTAGGGCTTCGATGGTGGCGATGGCGATGGTTAAGGAGATAGTGGTTAGGGTGGTGGTGGGTGGTGATTTTGTGGAGGAGGTGTATTTAATTTGAATTCTAGTTTCATATTTACAACCACACATAATACATAAGGATTTTAAATTTAAATTCAAATTCCTTTCTGTATTTCAATTTCATTGAAAAATATTCTATCAACATAACTTAACCTAATTACAACCTTGTGTGTGAAGGTGAACTGTGGAACGAAAATTAAAAAACAACCAAATCCTATCAACTAAACAAGTTCAACTGTTCAAGGGTGATGATCGAGCCGAAACTCTTTTCTAGGTAGCTCTTTTCTTGCTGTACAAAAAAAAAAACAAGTTCAGCTACATACCATGCGGAACAAAAATTTAAGCGAGCAGTAAAATAAGAGCGATTGGTGAGGTCGTCCGAGAAGAAGAGATTGGTGAACGAGCATTAAATGCTTTTACCATTTTTTATTTCCATTTTTCTTTTTTACAAGATAGAATATTCAAAAAGGTATGAGAGTTCGGTATGATATTATCCTCTTACTATTTCCAACTACTTATACTCTTAAATACAAAATCAATACATGTGTCAAAATATGTAAGAAAAAAGAATTAGTGAAATACATATATATCATCTTATGATTAGTAATTAAATAAAGTAGAAAAATATAGGATGAGGATATATATTTTTTCTTTTTCTAAACACCATGCCACAATGGACAAAAGATAATTTCTAAATTTGTCAACAATGAATGTTGGCTGATAATTTTTATGTTATAGAAAAAGACTTTATTAACAAAGTATGTTAACACGTAATGTACTTTTTAAAACTAAATATTTTTTAAACGAAAGGTACTTTCTTAATTTTTTACGTTAATAGAACAAGACGTCATTAACATATATTATTAGACGTCAAATTTATCAATATCAAATGAAATTTGACAAACGATTACTTAATCAGTTGGTACTTTAAATATAAATAAAAAAACTAACTTATTTTATCTTTGTTAAGCAGTCATATTAGTTCGTTTAATATTTTCATAGTGTATATATCGATATTTAATATAGTATTTATATTTAACTGACCTGTAATTTAGTTATTAGATTTAAAAATATTTAAATTCCATAATCTGTTAGAATTATTCAATTTAATTTAACACTAATATTATCCATAACAAATAATACGGAGGCATTGTGCTCATACTAAATTAGGTTTGTAAATTTTAATAAACGGCTAACCATTTTGTCATGTGACTTTTTTCAAAGACTTCTTTTTTATGTTTTCTCGCTCATTTAAACCTTCACCTAAACCCTTCATGTGTCCCTCTCCCGCTCTTATTCACAACCTCAGTTTCCGTCTTTTTTTGTATAGACATCCAGTTTCACACCAATACCTCATCCTCTTACAAGAAAATCACCTTTAGCGACGACAAAAGTCGTCGCCAAAAGTAAGAAAGTCCTTGTTGAAGGTTTTTTGAGACCAGAAATCGTCGCTGAAAGCGCGTATGTGAAACTTTTTCGACATGACATGTTGTCGCGAAAAGTAGGACACCTAAAGTCGTCGCCAAAAGTCAATATTTAAAGAAAATTAAAATTAAATTGAAAAGGTTTTTAGCGACGACAAGCTGTCCTCGCAGAAGCTTTCTGTTTTAAAAAATTAGGACTTTTTCGTTGCTAAAAGCTTTTTTTACTTTTTATTTTTTTACATTTTATAATATTTACGTGCTAATTATAGTAAATTTAAATGCTAAAACTGTTTTGGTACCGGTTTTTAAACAACAAACTACTTACACCAACATAGTTTTACACAAAACAATAATATATTTTTTACAAACTAGTTTAATGTAATTAAATAAAAAGATAGTTTTACAAACTACTTACACCAACATAGTTTTACACAATCATTGTTAATGTATAAAACGAACATTGTAGCGTCTCGATTCTGCATCATTTCGTCTACTTCTCTTTGTGTGTATACCATTTCTTTAGGTGGTTGGTAGTTTGGAATAGATGTAACAACGGGTAACCTATGGTATAAAACGAACATTATTAAGGTGTAAAACGAACATTGTTAATGTATTGATTCGTGTGTGTGTGTGTGTGTGTGTATATATATATATATATATATATATATATATATATATAAATAATCACTATATTTTAGTTTGTTGTATTCAAAAAGTAACAC
>JAUEJL010136471.1:0-10999 GCA_032274825.1 Drosophyllum lusitanicum | reverse complement strand
TGGTGATAGTGCGGGGGGGGGGGGGACCTTGGAACCTTAGTGGTTGCTGGGCACGCATGTGGTTTTTGGGGTGGCGATGATAGAAATGTATAATGATAGACACCAATAAGAAGGATGTATAAAATGGTGTTTAGTGATAAATAGCGATGCATGAGATGATAATGAAGTAAACGATGAATATGATTTTTATGATGTACTTATTGATGCTTGCGATGATACTTGACCATGCGGGGATTTATGATGCTATGCGGGTGGGTCAAGTTACGGGTTGGAATTTATTGCCTAAACCTAAACATGTTTCATAAATGTTTTAATGTGATGGTTTTGTGGTGGTAACTAAGTTGACTCACGAAGCGTAAGCTAACACTTGTTTCTTTGAAATGTTTCTTGTGCTCGTGCAGTTTGCTTAGGTACGTGGCCTTGTGAGATGGGTGCTAGTGAGTAGTTTGTTTATGTTTGTGATGTTTAATGAAACCGACTTGTGGTTGTGTAATGAATTTGGTTGCAAACAATGATGTGATTTTGACGTAACAGTGGTTTTTATATTGATGGGTGGTTAAAACGGTTTATCTGTTTTAATAAATATGATGTTTTAACCCAACATTTTCTCTATTTTATTGAACTGGTTTTCTCTTCCTATTTAATCATTCACACCCATCTTTCATCATTTAGTATAATACCATAATACTCTAATCTCAATCAAAAAACATGTATCTCTATCTCGCGTTTCTTAATACTATTACTCTCATCTCTGTCAATTTGTATTCATCTCTATACTCATTAACAATTAGTTAATAGCAATTTCTTAATATCAACTGAAAATATTAATCATGCAATAAATCTCATTCTAGTATCAAACCCGTGCAATTACAAATAACTAATATCTCTAAGTACCAGGTTGAGGTGCTCACATGTGGTCCATAGCTTCCAATGTCTTCACTCATTGTTTCCTTTAGTCCCATAAGACCTAAGTAATGATAGTAAAACAATCATACATCTTATATAAGGCATAAAGCCAAACTTATAATATGATAGAGGCCTACATGGACTTTGACATGGTCTGTGTTGACCTACACGGCCTGTGTCAACCTACATGGAATGTGTTGGACCTACACGGCTTGCTACACAACTTTCCTCAACCTACACGACCCGTGTTCATGAATGTTTCACATGCATTCTATAATACCCAAGAGCAACGGAAGCAAATGTTTTAAAAAAGAGGTTTTGGGTATTCAAAAACCACATGCAAGTGATACCTCAAGAGGATGTTTACTACAAAGCAAAATAGCAACAAAAAGAACAGAAACAAGAAGGAGATAAGCTCATACCCTTGATGTCTCTGGTGGTTATGAAGATGAGGATGTGTAAGAACCCAAAAGGAGCTCCTCTATCGAAATCTACACCAAGTAAGTGTAGTCCTGTCTTGCTAATGACTCAAAACTCGAATACCTCTTGGCTTCAAAGTTCTGGAACAGCACCACTAATATGACCACTTGAATGATACACCAAGTAGCTTCTAGATAACCAAGCATAAGTGTGTATGTTTTTGTGTTATTTGCTCAAGTCTCAAAAAGTCCCTTAACAAGAGAAGTGAGGGCCTTATATAGGCATTTAGGAAGACCAGGAGGCACCAGGGTCGGCCTCAAGGTCACCATCCTATTGGACCAAACAAAAAGGTCCAATAAGATTAAAGTGTCACTTTGACTTCTGCCTTTACGGGCTGTCACGGGCCGTGAAACACTCGTGAAGGCCACGCCCCACGACTCCCTGTCCGGGTGGTGAAGCCTCGTGGCGGGTTTCTCTTCATGACTCCTTCACAAGCCGTGAAGGTCACTAGAAACCCTAATTTCACTTTTCCTCTTGTTTCGGTTTTGCTGTCGGGATCTACCCTTGGCGTGTGACCCAATAGGCCCGTGCCTCATCAGTAGTGATGCCAGTATACGTGTATCAGTGGACATACACTAATAGACTCCCACTTGCACATGATACAACATCATATTCACCGCACCAACTGCTCACCGTGCCCCAAGTCGGCATGAGTTGTCATCCTCGACAAAAACCTAATAGCCTATACAAGGCTTGAAAAAGGTTCTATAGATAAGTGATCATGTGCATCCTTTTGTTCGTGATATCCAAGTGAACACGAGACATGGATGATTGTCAATCTCAAGATCGTTCACGATTATGTTTCTCGATTACAGATTGGTGGTGACCAAATAAACGAATTGCCCTTGATCTACAATCAATGTAGCTCGAGCACGACCATGCACATTTGATGTCAGCTCCTAATCATCGAGGGGCCAGGGATATCTATTTAAACAGAGGATCAAATCCTTTTGACTACATAGTCCCATCACATGTTTCATTCTTTACCCAACAATTCGCTTTATAACAGCCAGTTATGAACTGCGTTTGAGAATAGTTAAAGTAAGGTAGATTCACGATCTGGCTACTCATGTATCTCCGGTCTAAGGATTAAATGATATTATCATCCCGAGTCACTTGTGACTAGAAATCCATGAACTGAACTTAGGTGCGGGTCTTCTAGTCACTTGAAACACCTTTCAAGTACAAGTAAGTGTTGCATACTTATTCAACCAATGTGAATACCGGGTCAACCACTTACTTCAGTCTTATTTCAATCTTCCTTCCTATGAAGAGTGACTGACTGCAAAAATTTTAGAATGTTAAACATTCAAGGAAGTGGTTAAACATGCTAAGATGGAACACATTATAGACTATATGAGTGGAACCACAACACGCGTATATATAAATCTCCATTCATATATCGAAACAAGAATAAGTTACAATACCGCTTAAATGTTCCCAAAGTACAAATACATATCAAACATAACAATACACATCTCAAGCCAAATCACTAGCGAATCTAACACCTATCGATCTAATGTGAGAATCATGAGCTGCTAGTGATAATGGCTTAGTGGACGGGTCTGCAAGGTTCCCATCCGTCGGTACTCTGCTAATGGCAATGTCACCATTCTCGATTACTTCTCTAATGAAGTGATACTTACGAAGAATGTGTCTTGTCCTATTTTGAGCTCTTGGTTCCTTTGCTAAAGCCACTGCACCCTCATTGTCACAGAATATCTCAATAGGGTCAATGATGCTTGGAACCACACCTAAATCTTGGATGGATTTCTTCATCTACACAGCCTTTTTAGTAGTTTCACTTGCTGCAATGTACTCTGACTCGGTCGTTGAATCAGCAATTGTGTCTTGCTTTGAGCTCTTCCAGCTTATTGCACCACCATTCAATAGGAACACGAACCCCGATTGAGATCGACGGTCGTCCCTATCGGTTTGGAAGCTAGCATGAGAGTAACCCTTTAATCTAAGCTCTTCCTCACCTCCGAATACTAGGAACATCTCTTTAGTACGCCTAAGGTACTTGAGAATGTTCTTCACTGCTCTCCAGTAAGCTTCTCCCGGATTTTCCTGATATCTACTAGGCATGCTTAAAACGCATGACACATCAGGACGAGTGCATAGAATGACATACATGATTGATCCCACAGCCGAAGTGTATGGGACTCGCTTCATTATGTCTAGCTCCTTTTGAGAGCTACGACATTGAGTCTTACTCAATGCCAATCCATGCATCATGGGGAGATTCCCTTTCTTGGAATCCTCCATCTGAAATTGTCTAATGACTTTATCCACATATGTACTTTGGCTCAATCCAAGGAGCCTTCTAGATCTATCCCTATAGATCTTGATTCTGATAATGCATCCCGCATTTCCCAAGTCCTTCATGGAAAAACAAATCCCAAGCCAAGGTTTGACACTTCGCAAGGTTGGGATATGATTCGTAATTAGTAGAATGTCATCTACATATAGGACAAGGAAAACTATTGCGCTCCCACTAGTCCTGACATATACACATGGTTCATCTTTGCTTTTAAAAAAATCCAAACTCTTTGATCCTTTCATCAAAGCAAAGTTTCCAGCTATGAGATGCTTGCTTAAGTTCATAAATGGACTTCTTAAGCTTGCAGACCTTGTTAGGATGCTCCGGATGTTCAAAACCCTCAGGTTGCGTCATGTACACCTTTTCGGAAAAATTCCTGTTAAGGAAGGCGGTCTTCACATCCATTTGCCATATTTCATAATCATGAAATGCAGCAATGGCAAGGAGCATCCTAATGGATTTCAACTTGGCCACTAGGGAAAAAGTTTCATCATAGTCAACTCCCGCTGTTTGTGTGAAACCTTTAGCCACCAGTCGGGCTTTGAAGGTATCCAAGGTCTTGTCCATGTTAGTGTTCTTCTTGAAGACCCATTTACACCCTACGGGTCAAACCCGGGTGTTGGATCAACCAATTCCCAAACCTGGTTATCTGACATGGATTCTCTCTCGCTTTCCATTGCCTCTCTCCACTTTGAAGACTCAGGGTCCGCTATTGCTTCTCGGTAGTCGGTGGGTTCATCTTGATCCACCAGTAGCTCATTTCCCTCAGATATGAGAAAACCATATCTCTCTGGCTCATGGTGAGCTCTACCAGATCTACGTGGAGTAGACAATGAAAGTGTGTCAGATACCGCAACATTGTCTTGCTCGGTCTCAACCGTAGATGGTTGAGTGCTAGTGCCAATATCAAGTTCTTTATTGGTTGATCCTTGAACTTCTTCAAGATCTATTTCTTTTCCACTTGGTACATTGGATATGAGCTCTCTTTCAAGGAAAACCGCCATCCGAGCAACAAAAACTTTCTTCTCAGCAGGTTTATAAAATATATATCCAATACCGGCAGGAGGATATCCGATAAAGTAACACCTTTCGGAACGGGGTTCTAATTTGTCATGTATCTCACGTCTCACGTAGGCTTGACATCTCCATACACGAAGATATGTGAGAGTGGGCTTTTTCTTATGCCACAACTCATAAGGTGTTGTTTCAACTTTCTTTGTTGGTACGAGGTTAAGGACTCTTACTGCCGCTTTGAGATTGTAACCCTAAAAACTAATAGGTACCTCCGTACGACTCATTATAGAACGGACCATGTCTAGCAAAGTCCGATTCCTCTTAATTGCCGAGTCCTAGGAGGTGTTAATTGTGAGATAATCCCACAACCTCTAAGACAGTCTATGAAATAGGAACTAAGATACTCTCCGCCTCTATTCGATCGAAGTATCTTGATCCTTTTGACCAATTGATTCTCTACCTCGTTTTGGAATGTCTTGAACACCTCAAAGGTTTCAGACTTGTGTCTAATCAAATAGACATACTCATACCTACTATAATCATCCGTAAAGGTAACAAAGTATCTACTGTTATTCCTTGTGACATGTTTGAAAGGACCATACACATCCGTGTGTATAATCTCTAAGAGATCCCTTCCCCTCTCACTTACGCTGGTGAAGGGTTCCTTGGTCATTTTGCCAAACAAACAAAATTCACATACTTCATTTGACCAAGGTCAAATGATTTCAAGATCCCATCCAATTGGAGCTTGGTGATACGAGTCTTGTTTACATGTACAAGACGACCATGCCATAAGGAATACTTATCCAAACAATTTTTGGATTGAGAATCAATGTTCATGATAGATTTCATTGACTCAATGTATGATTCAACTTCATAAATGTCATGACATGGTAAAGCTTTGAAATAACACACATCATTTTTATAAAATAAATTGATTCATTCATAAATTTAAAAGAGAAATCATTGTCATACAAAGCATGAAGGGAAATAATATTTCCTGTCATGCAGGGCGAATAGCATACATGTTTAAGAATAATGGAAAAACCGGTTCTAAAAGAAAGCTTTACACTTCCTTTTGCCTCTACGGGGACCACCTCGCGATTCCCCATAATTAGATCTAGTTCTCTATGCTCTAAGCCTCTACTTTCCCTTAGCACCTACACCATATTACAAATGTGAGTGCCGCAGCCAATATCTAAAACCCAGCCTTTAGAAATAGAAGTTTGATGGAGTTCAATCATGAACGTACCTTGGTTTGAGGTGCCCGAGATGCTCATGGATTTGAGCTTCTTTAGACCCTCTAGGTACTTCGGGCAACTTCGGCGATAATGCCCCTTTTCCCTGCAGAAAAAGCAATCCGCCTCCTCCGGGGCGTTAGCTTGGGGAGCTTTCCCTTTTCCCTTTGCCACTGGGGTAGGGATAGGCTTAGTTGTTCCAACCTTTCCCTTACCCTTTCCCTTATAGGAAGGAGTCGGTTTCTTCTTCTGGATGCGGGCCTCTCGGATAGCTAAGATGGGATTTGAAGAGGAGGGCTTAGGTTTAGAGATGCTGGACTCCACAGTCTTAAGCATCCCATGTAGCTCCATTAGGGATTTATCCATACTATGCATATGATAACTCACTATGGATTGGTCATATGCATTAGGCAAGGATTAGAGGATTAAATCAACAGCCAACTCCCTCCTGATAGAGAAACCCAACCTCTCCATGCACTCCACGTTTGCTTTCATACGTAACATGTGAGCACTCACGTTCCCGTCATCCTGGAGTTTGCAACTTAGGACGGCCTTGAGGCATTCATACCTCTCTTGCCTCGCTTGCTGCTGGAACATGTCATTTAGCTGCGCGATCAAGTCGTAAGCACTCAAGTGCTCCATTTGCTTTTGCAAATTGGAGCTCATGGTGCTTAACATGAGGCACATTACCTCTTCTGTATCCTTGAGGAATTTTTAGTACGCCTCTCGGATGGTCCTAGTAGCGTTGCTCGCAGGGGGCTCAGGCAAGGCTTCCTCTACGGTTTGCAACTTGCTTTCATGGCGTAGGACTATCCTAAGTTTCCTATGTCAATCCATAAAGTTTCTACCATCGAGTTTCTCTTTCTCATGGAAAACTCGTAGAGAAAAGTTGCTCATGGTGGTGGTACTTGAAGATGCCATCTAAAAATAGTAAAGTAAATTTAGTTAGTTTGATATTAATCTTGTTAAAACAATTTACCCAAATCTTATATTATTATCTTAACAAGGCTAAGAACCGTATTTCACTCTCTCATATGACGGGTTTACCGCGGATCATATGATGAAGCTATTTGGGCCGGAAACAACTTTTCCGATTGCAATCAATTATTACAACTCTTAGAACCTTGGGGGATCCTATGACAACCATCGGTCATTTGGCATGTTTGATCCCTTCTTACACCAATCCCAAGTTATAATTTTTTTTGATAGACTCATGCTAAGCTCGACAATCTTTCAAGAATTCTATTTGAAATTATAAATCATCCGCCGAGACATGGGGTTAGTACACTCCCAAAAATTGGCTCGTGCTAAGCTCGACAACCAATTTTGTGAGTTACCACACTCACCTTTCATACAACTTCACAAAGATTGACTCATGCTAAACTCGAAAACCAATCTTTGTGTTGTTAGATTTGGGTGGCATCGTCTCACGGATGGTGCGCGATTTATGTTTTCTTGGAAAAAACGGGGTTTTGTTTCCGGTTAAATTTTTGATTAACAATATTAGTGACAAAACCGATTTTCACTTATATTATTTACATGTGGATTATGATTTTGGCATGAAATGCATAATTGCATGAACTTATATTATGTATATATGAATATGTTTCACTAACAATGGTTTGGTGTTACTAATGCATATGTACAAGAGATTATTTTCATGTGCCTTGAGTTTCTAAAATAATCTTAACCAAGATAAAAATAGTTGCATGGTTTTGTGGCACTCCATGCTTGTATGCATTCATTTGTTGTTTATTTTTTCCTAGACCTTTGGTTGTGATGTTTGGTTGCTTGTTTTGATGATTCATTCATTTGGTGACTTTATGTCACATGGTTTGTAATTAATTAATTATTTGTTTGTTTGTTTGGTGTGTAAATTTATATTAGCGGCTTGCATGCCATTTAACTTCCATATTTGTATAATGTACTAGAAAAAAGGATTTTTGTGGCTTGCATGCCATTTCAATCTTTTCTATGTATTTGTCATATGGAGGCAACCATCCGGAGTCATGGCTATGACGTCTTGGCAATCAAAAATCCGGGAGGCCCAATGGAGGTGGCGGGTTTAGTGGGAGCACATCCGAATTCATTGGAAAATTTTCCTTAGTTGATTTAGTTTTCCGGTTTTGGCTCATGGGAAAACTCATAGGCTTATGGGCATGGTTACCAATATTTTGTATGCGTGTGATGTGTTTTATTGTTTGTGCATGGATATTAGGATTATTGCATGCTAGACAACTTTTTATAAAATAATAAAAACACAAGAGTTTTAAAAATGGTTTATAACTCGCACGCGCATAAGATTAACAAAGAGGATATAAAAATGGTTTATATTCAAAGTGAAATATTAGTTTTGTCACTAAATTTGTTAATCAAATCAAAATGGTTTTTTAACCGGAAAACTAATCCCATTTTCTAAATGTAAATCGCACACCACCCATATGATGACACCACCCGAATCTAGTCATGCAAGGTTGATTGTCGAGCTTTAGCCGAGTCAATCGTTGGGCTAGAGTACCACTGTGTATCTTGATGGTTGATTTAGACTTTCAAAGTAAAATTTTGAATAATTGTAGAGCTTTAGCCGAGTTATTCAAGATCTTGGTTTAAAGTTGGTGTGGAGGGATCAAACATGTCAATACTGTCATGGTTTCCAAATTGGATCCCGCAAAGGACTAAGAGTTGCAATAATGGATTGCAATCCGGTAAAATGGTTACCGGCCTAAATAGCTTTACCACGTGATCCGCAGAAAACCCGTCACGGTGTAATGTGAAATATGGTTCTTCTTGTTAAGATAATTGTTTTTCTTAAAACTTATGGGGTAATTATTTTAACAAGGATTATATCAAACTAACCAAAACTTGTACTCTTGTTACTTATAGATGTCAAACCGTAATATCACCACGTCAAACATTTCATTTCGTGTGTTCCTTGAAAGAGAGAAACTCAAGGGAGTGAACTTCATTGACTGGCTTAGGAAATTGAGAATTGTTCTTCACCATGAGTCAAAGTTGCACGTCCTTGAGGAACCCCTTCCAGAGCCACCTGCTACCAACGCGACTTGGGCTGTCCGATACGCATATGAAAAGCATGTTGAGGACACGCACGATGTTGCCCGCCTCATGTTGTCAACTATGAGCTTAGAGCTGCAAAAACAGTTCAAGCACATGAGTGTGTACGATATGATAAACAAGCTTAAGGACATGTTCCAATAGCAAGTTAGGCAGGAACACTACGAGTGTGTTAAAAGCCAAGTCGGTTGTAGGATGCAAGAAGGCGGGAATGTAAGTGTTCACGTCCTTAAGATGAAGCCATATGTGGACCAAATGGAGAGGCTAGGATTTCCCATTGGGAGGGAGATCGCTGTGGATATTGTACTACGGTCTCTGCCCCAATCATATGAGTCAGTTTATCATGAACTATCACATGCATGGTTTGGAGATATCCTTAACTGAATTGCATGGCATGTTGAAGACTGTGGAGTCTGACATGGCCAAGCGTATTTCCATCTCATCCATTCCCATCTTAGGTTCAAAGGAACAAAAAAAAAGAAGAAGAAACTGACCTCAAAAGGGAAGGTTGGAGTTTCCAAGCCTATCCTTAATATTGAGTCTAAGGACATAGAAAATGTGTCTCAAGAAGAGACTCAAGAAAGGGTGGTTTGCTACTTCTGTAGAACATTTGGAGATTGGGGTCGTCACACCTGCCCTACGTGCCGAGGGGATGTAAAACTTCTAAGGAAAGAATGAGTTACGTTTCCCTCTTAAGGTACATTCATGATTCATTGCTATTTTTCTAAAAAGTTGGGATTGTTGACCCGAGCTAATTGACTCACGTTTGTCACAAATTTATTGTTACAAAGTGTAGGTCCTTCTTGAAAGGAAGAAAAGCATGAAGAACCGGATCTCAAATGAGGAAACTTGGATGTTTGTCCTCTAAGAGAAAATTGGGATATTTGATCTCGTTTTTATCACTGCTTTATTTGTTACTTGAATTTTGTTGCCCTGTGTGGCAAATGATGTTTCTTTGTATGCTCATTTCGAAGACGATGGATATAATTTTGAAAGTTTTGAGATTTGATGTAAAACTTTTTCGCATTGTTTGTTCATAGTTTATTCATGTCAAAGTTTATGTGTTGTTTTGCCCTGCGTGGTACGCAACTTTACTTTTGATGACAATGAATTTTTCCTTGAAATATGAAATTTGTTATGAAAAATAGGTTTAGATGTTTGTTGAATTCAAAGATTATCCATGTCACGACATACATAAGATTTTGTTGCAAGTAATAAAATACTCATGAATAGCTGATTCTGAATCCAAAATAGTTTGGAGAAGTTATCTTTGTGAAATAATCAACTTTACTACATAAACAAGAAACGTATCACCTATATCCATGTGGTTAGGATCTCGGGATAGTTTAACCTCGGGTTAAACATTAGATGTTAATCTTGTTTATTAGGCTAAGATGATTATGAGACCCTTCACTGGCATTTGTAAGAGGGATGAAAGCTTGTTGGATATTGATCACACTTTTGTGGATAATCCGTTCAAGCACGACACAAAGAATAACTAAAGGGAAACTTCTTCATCACTACCTTGATGGTAGTAATTGCAGGATGTTTACTAGCTTAGGTAAATGTCTGAAACCTTGTTGGTGTTTAGGATTAACCAAAACGTTTTTCTAGAATCAATAGGGTATATAGATCAAGATACTTAGATCTAGTTCAGATGCTAAGATACCTTATATCTATATTGAATGACCATATAGTGAGTTGTGGAATTGTCTCACAATACATATCCTACTAAGACACATTGATACATGGTGTCATTTTGTGGGGAACCGGATGTTATTGAAAATGATCTGGTTTACGATGGGTCAAAAATGTATGTCTAACTTGTTGGTACACTCGTTTACCATGTCAAACGTGTTGGGATTTCATGGGGATCAAAGCACGCAACAGAAGCAACAAAACACACACAAACGATCCCATGAAGTCCCAATGGTGGTGAAACTTGTAAGAAGCAACATGCAACCAA
>JAUEJL010136470.1:0-23210 GCA_032274825.1 Drosophyllum lusitanicum | reverse complement strand
CAAACTCGTTAGTTTTGCTTCTAAAACACTTTTAAACTTCATATTACACATATACAAACTACACAAACTCATCAAATCCAAATAAGAACACCAAACATGCAAAACCCACTTTCAAAGTAAGCTTCATGTTCTTCAATGGTGTTCTTACTTGAATCTTGAGTTTCCAGCCTCTACACAACTCATAACTATTACAAATCATGTTTAAACTTCATGAGAAACATCATTCTTACCTTTGCTTAACTCAAAGACAACAAATCTTCCAACTTCTTGCTTTCAAGAATCTCACCGGAGAGTTAGTGTGTGTAAGTGTATGTTTTTACAATATCAACTTTGACTTCTTTTGTCAAATCTATACACATACATATTTATCTTTATCCAGAGGCAACCGCCTGTGGATTTTCCTTTTTCTTTTCTTTCTCTCATTTTTCTAGACATATATATATATATATATTACTTTAACTAAAATTACATATATATATACATACAACTCATTTAAACACATCTCATTTAAGCAATTAATACTCATATACAATTTAGACTTATTTACATAATCTACTATCTTACGTACTCTTTACAAACAATTTACAACTAGGCACAAATCGAGGATATTAGAAGTAGGTCATCAATTAAAAAATTAGCCCTTTTAGATTATTTTGGTTATTCTACCTGTCAAAATGAAAAAAATTCTCCTCGTCAATCTCTAATAAAAATGTAAATGATTATGATTAATAAATAGAGAAGAAGATAAAGAAAAAAAAAGAATAAAAAGTAATTCTTGTAACATGTAAAAAAGAAAAAAAATAAATTAAAAAAACGTAATAAAAAAAATCTATTTACAAATGTTAAGAAACAAAAACAATTATTTCAAATAGTGGGCTGGGCAAAAGGCGCGCCGTGATATTTTAAAATTTTAAAATGACATTTAAGCCCTTTCCTATTTAGTTTAATTAATGAAGACAAAATAATAATTAATTGATCCATAATGGTTCTCGTAATAAAATTGGTTTTTAAATGATATTTTTCATATATATATATATATATATATAGGGAGGGTTCATTTGAGAACTTATTTTATTGCGAGAACCGCGAAAACTGTTTGTGGCCATTGATCATAATTAATCAAAGGTTAATATTAATTGTGACAAACATGTAATTAAGTAAAAACACAGCCGTCATTTTCACTTTCCAAACATGTTGGAGGGGTATTTTAGGCAAATTGCCTAAATAAAGGGGGGACCACTTACCCCCACTTTTTTAAAACTAAAATATCTCCTAAACGCAAAGGTATTAAAATACGAAAATTATACCAAATTAACGAGAAAAATATGCTCTTTAATATGACATCCATATTGCTATATTTTTTCAAAAAAAAAATTGTTTTTACCGGGTTGTTTTTGTAGCACAGCATTATATATATGCACATGTGCACATAACACTCGATTTTTTCAAGCACATGTGCATATGTGCACCACCTGTTTATACTGCATAGGTGCGTCTGGGTGCATATATGCACCGTGCACACGTGCATCTCGTGCATATATGCACATGTACACCTAGATGCATGTGTGCATGTTATGGTTGTAAAGGAACCGAACGTTTGGTGAACCGTTCATGAAATGTTTGACGGGAAGTTCGTTTATTTAATAAACAAACGAACACAAACAAAAATATTTGTTCGTTTAGTTAAATGAACGAACACAAACAAAGCCCCTCGTTCGTTCATTACATTCGTGAACTTTCGTTTATCCGTTTGTTTATGTTCATTTATATTTATATGTATATACACACACACACACACAAGTAGTTAGTGTCTGTTTATATTTAATAATGTTAGGTTTGTATTATATTTATATACGTGTTTGTTCGTTTATGTTCGGCTAAAGTTAAATGAACGAACATGAACACAAATATTTATTCGTTTATCCGTTCTTGTTAGTTTTTTTTGTTCGGTTAAAGTTAAACGAACACACACGAACAAGCCCCTGTTCGTGTTCGTTCGGTTCATTTACAACTCTAGTGTACGGACAACTCAATAATTGATTTAGTCAAACCTATTGCCAACTCAAAAAATTATAACAAAAAAAACGTGTATGGTATAAGTACTCAATATATAACTCAAAAAATTTCAACAAAAATATAAATGATTGTGATTAATAAATAGAGAAAGAAGTAAAGAAAAAGAAAAAAATACAAAAAAATGATTCATACTATCTATATGAAAAAAAATAAAAAATCGCAAAAAAAATAAAAATAAAAAGTGCAGCGTACAAATAAAAATCACAAAACTACCAATTTAATTAAAATCACAAAAAGCAGCGTATAAAACAAAAGCGTCAGCGCACTACTCATATTTTTTATTACAAATTTGCCCTTCTTAATTTAATATAATTAATTAAGACAAGAAAATTATTGATTGATCCATAATGGTTCTCGCGGTTCTCGTAATAAAAATAATTTTTAAATAAACTTTTCCATATATATATATATATATATGGGAAAAAAACCAAAGTCAAAGAGCAGATGAGTAATGGAATCTATTGCACATTTGTCAAATTCACACCGTGATTACCGTTTCACCTTTAAACGTCGATCTCCACCAGCCTATCACGGATAATTAAGTAGATGACGTGCGTTATAATAATTAGTCCTTAATTATTTAAGACTTAGTGATATTTACTTTTAAAGCTTTTTTTTTTAAGAATACTAATTTACTTTATGTATCACCATAATTACATGAAAGTACCACGTCCGTATGGAAAAAAATATGCAAACAGAATACTTTAGAATGCATTTGACTTGAAAAGGATTTAAAGTGTTGAAGTGGGATTGATGATTGGGAGTTGAATATTTACCCAAAATCATGCGTCCATAACTAATTTACACCGAAAGAGCAACTTACTACTTCCTCTACCTTCAAACAGAATCTCTTTGTTCCCATTGCTACCGTCTTATTTTTTATTATTTTATTTAAAATCATTTTTTCCCCGGTTAGGGTTCCTTTGAAGGAGTCCGAGGCTTTGGATTAAATGTATGCGCTTTAAACTATTTTACTAGTTGTCATATTTGAAGCATCCTTGACCATTCATGATTGAAACCTCTTGAGAGACTTGAACCTTTAGACTTATGGCGCAAATGATCTATTTGGTAGACAACCGAAAGATTGTTAAATAACAATTGCCCGATATACTACTATAACACAATAACAAATCGCCCAAATCATAAAAAGATTAATGTAACTGAAGATTAGCATGATCTCTAAAACTCTAAATTAAGTTATAATCATATTAAAACCATGTTGAATAAGATATAGAAGTAGAGAGCAATTATACATCATCTGTTTAATGGTTATAAATGTAAAACTTAATTAATACAGTTGAGTAATAAATGTCTAGACGTCTAGTGTTTGAAGATTTAAGTTAAAAATACGAAATTCAATCGTTGTTTTTAACTATTTAAGTTAAATGGTTGTTTCTAATTGTTTTATTTTATATTTTCTGAAAATATAGCATACGGTCTTTAAAATTGTCAACCTGGTTAAATCAGTAAACTGTCAGAGTGAACAGTTTTGTTTTAAAGTTTTGTTTTTTAAAAGTGGTAAGAGAGGAAGGATGGTAGAGGGTGTGATGGGCAAACCACTTGAGTGGTGTGTGTGGTATGATACCATAAAGGTGTGATGGAAGAGGGGATGTGGTGACTACCACCCAGGTGGTAGTGATGTAGTGAATGTGTGAGACCATTTGTTTATTTATTTTAATTTTGATTGGTTAGAGTGATAAGAGTGTGAGGGGATTAAAGGGGTATGTGATAGTGGAGTTTGGGGTGAATACCACACAAATGGTGGTTAAGTGGTGACCTTTTGGAGTTTGGGGTGAATACCACACAAATGGTGGTTAAGTGGTGACCTTTTGTGGGTCATAAGTCTCTTTATATAATTTTTTATTAGTTAGTGTGTACTAAGTGGATCCCAAAATTTAATGTAGTAAGAAGTGACTACTACAGGAATAAAATGATAAATAAACACAACTTGTTTCTAACATTTTACTAAACTATAGAAAAAATCGAATGTTTGTTAAGTTTTATATTAAATAATAATTAATTAGACAAAACAATATGATAAGCTTTATATATATCGGAATTAAAAATCTGCACTCTTAATTTGACCCTAACAAAGAAACAGACAAGTATATATTCATCCATTCCCCCCACAACCACCATTCCGCCTTTTCTTCATTTAGAGTGTTTAAATAGACGACAAAATCCCATAACCCCAAATCTTATTCTCCCAAAAAGCTTCTTTTCTTTTTTTTTTGAAAATAGTTAATTTGAAAAAATGGGAAATAGTTTAGGAGGCAAAAAAAAGACTGCTAAGATCATGAAAATAAACGGCGAAACAATCAAATTCAAGACTCCGGTGAACGCCGGCGACGTGGTGAAGGAATACCCTGGTCTCGTTTTGTTGGATTCGGAGACGGTGAAGCATTACGGTATCCGAGCCAAGCCGTTGGAGCCGCAAGAAGAGCTCAAGGCTAACCGGCTTTACTTCCTGGTTGAGCTGCCTAAGCTTAATCCTGAAGATAAAGCCGCAAGGAGGGTCCGGTCGGGGATAAATATGAGCGCCAAGGAGCGGCTTGAGAGCTTGAAGCTGGGTCGGAGGTCGGCGTCGGATTTGTCGTTCATGAAAACGCCGAGCATGATGGTGGAGAATGGTGGCGGTGGCGGTGGTGTTGATCCAATGAGGGTGAAGTTGAGGCTGCCGAAGGCGGAGGTGGAAAGGTTGATGAAAGAGAGCAAAGATGAGACGGAGGCGGTGGATAAGATTATGAAACTTTGTATGGAGAAGAGTGGCGCCGGCGGCGAGGCAACGACGGAGAATCACCGAGTGCAATGGAAAGACGATGGCCCTAGAGTACGCCGTGGGGTACGTTTTCTTTATATTTCTCTCACCTTTTTTATTTTATCATTATTTGATATAAATATAAACTTAAAAGCTCTACTTGATAAACATGATGACTCGTATTCTTAAGCATAAGCATTTGTTTCTATTTTGAGTTTGCATACAAAATACTGAATAGTTTTTGGTACACGACGACTCATGGTATGAATCTTTTTAATTATTTTATACATAAAAACGTACTTTAATTATTATTTAAAATTGTAATAAATTGCGATTGGAAAAGCATATATTCTACAAATTTATTTAAATAAAAATAAAGACCTTTATCTCCCAAGAAACTTAAACTAGAACCGCTTGATTGAGAATTCCATTATATAAACACAAAAAGTATGTGTATGAAAACATGATGTGTCACTTGTTTTTACATCATGTAATGTAATTATATGAAAAAAGATGTGAAGGTGTGTTATATTTATATATCTTCTTAATAAATAAATACTGAAATGATCAATATATCATTCATTACGAAAGTACCAAGTATAATAACATCTAAGTTAAGTGATGATAGTAAGCAGAAATCTAATGCTATTACTTATATTAGTAAAATATTAAACAACAATTTATTAAGAATATAGTCAGAAAAATACTACTTTTTATTTAGTGATTTATCATAATAGAATAAAAAGTCAAAATATTTGTATCATTATTCACGTAAAAACTTATGTTTGACCAAAAGCTAACAACACTATTTTGAATTTCTTTTTGGATTATATTGCATGTGATTTGGCATTTGGTTTCCCTCTAACACCCATTGACCCAGCTTTCAAGCCATGTTTGCAGCTTTGACCTTTTATTTATTTATTTCGGTTTTACACTATTTTCTTCAAAAAAAGAAAATAGTTTTTTTTAGAGAAATTAATGGAGCATGGGTTCCAAATTTTAACAAAGTGTGTACGACATAGACAAGTTAATTTGTTTAATGCTTATACAATTAGGGGTATACTAGCTATAACGTGAATAATTAATCATCTCAAGATAACTTAGAGGTCCGAAAAATCTTATATATGGTTCAATCCTTGCAGCGAACAATGATCTTGGTTGATCGATCAAGAAAAGTATAGAAAATAATCACATAAATAGTACGTTAAACTATGTATATTAAAAAATAGATCAATATTGATCATAAATCCAGAAATCTCTTTCAGAGTATAGTTGATGAGAGAAATCATTGAGGACGTAGTTTTCAACGGAAATGCAAAAATATATATTTTTTAAAATTGATATAATTTAAGTGTCTCAAAGTTTGTTGGGTGATTGAAAATACCAAGTCTTAAATTAATGAATGAATTAGTCCTTTATAAGCTAGTAACATGGCCATATATAATTAATGATGTCCTGTCGACAGCTCGCTCTGGAATGTTCGATCGATAATTAGCTAGCATATATAGTTTCTACATTTTGTCACACCTACGTAAAATGTCAAAACTAATATTAGTTATTATTCACATGTTTCCTTCGTAATCTTCTCTCGCGCGTCAACATTTTTCTATCTTGGGCTTTAAACAACATATATATAAGTTGGTAAAAATACCTACGTACATCAATTTTATTATTGATTAACATTAACATTAAATTAATTTTATTCATGAGTAAAAAACGTACATTAATTAATTAGCTGCAGCGTTTGGTACGTAATCCATATATATTCACCGTTGCTAGCTGTACGTAATCCATATATATTCACCATCCATATTTCATCATCGATCATCCACCTAGCTAGCTAGCTAGCTCGTCATTGTTTCCCTAGCTAATCGAGCTCCAGCGTTCAGATCGAGTTCCTGCATGGCCTCCTACCGGCCACCACGTCAACTATACATACGTACTTCATTAATATTTTCGACCTCCTATATCACTGTAGCTCTACTCGACCACCAATCGACCACAGGCAATTAGCTAGAGTTCTCCTTGACCATCGTACGTCCATCTGTTTTTTCACCATCCACAGTACGTACGTACGTACTTCATCGCTGTCAACCATACACCAATCATTGTTGCTTTCACACAATTAATATTCATCATCGTTGACATGCTCCTAGCTTCACCACCGACGTTTAAATTTAGGTTTCTTTTATTTAGAAATATAAATCAAATTTTAATTGTTACATGGATTTAGATTTCTTTTATTTTAAGCCGGCCTATTTTATATATACAGTTATACTACAACATCATCAAAATTCACCATGCATCATCTTTCGATCGAGGATATCCAACAATTATGTATAACTGAATAAGATCAACATTAATTTTAACTCAATTATATATGGACACGTAGGCTATATATATATAATATTAATTGCTTTTGTTGATTTATTTTGATATTGATTTAGTGGTCAAAGCTTATTTATGTCTTTGAATATGTCTTTGCTAACGTACAGACTCATATATATATACCATGCATACTTAGTCAAAAAACAATAACTTCATCATGTACGTGCAGTTAATAAAAATGATTTGAAATAGTTTTTTGTAATTAATTAATAATGTTTTTTTATTTTCTTAATTATATATATAATTAATTAATTAAGAGGAAAAATTCAAAGAGAAGATCGATTATCAACCGTACACCGTTGTCTACCAAACAACTTCAACTACCAGATCGAGAATGTAATTAAATTAATTAATTAACGTCGAATTACTTTACTAATTAAGGAATAATTAAACATATATATATATTATATATATATATATACTGACTGCCTTCATCTTAACTTTTTTTCTTAAGTATAGAAAAACAAAAAGCCTCGATCTTATTAATATATTATTATTATTATTCTTGGAATTATATATGAAACTAATTAAATTTGAATTGTTTAATTAATTTGCAGAAAAGAGTGGGATTTAGCGAGGAACTAACCATTGTAAAAAACACATGGATGTGAAAATAGCCAGCAAACTACACAGCAGCCAAGCAGAGTGATTTTTTTGTCTCTCAATCGATCTTTTCTCCTTCTGTATATGATTCGAATTATATATATATATTAATAGAATGAATTGATCTTTTAGTCATTATATTCGTAATTTCATATTAGACTAATTATCGTATTTGTTAAAATACTAGTATATATATAGTAACAGTACTGAAGTATATACGTACGTACTACGTACTTCAATTCAGCGTTACTATATTTAATCATATATATACGATAGTTAGTTTAGTATGAAATTACTAATACGATGAATGAAATTGAATCACATTCTTTTTTTTTATTTCCTTCACTTCCTTCTTAAAGTAGCTCTCTAGTGCAGTGGAGTTAAATTTTATGTAATCTCACTTTCGATCATCAATATATTTGCTGCTATTAACTTTCATATACCAGTCATTAGTTTGGATATATGTATATTTCTTAAATCAATTCCATGTATTTTTAAAGACTAGCATAGTACTCGCGTAATGCGACAGCGATGGATAATTTGTGCTCAACATGTAAGTTATTTGCTGAATGTGGTGTCAGCAAATAGTTTCGATCTTTTGACAACACATCAATCCGTTTTCTTTCTTTTTTTCAATTTTCTTTGTTTCTTTTTTTTCTTATCAACTATTTTATTGATTATAACGTAACTTTTGAATAACAATAAAATAAGGAAAAAAAGGATATATAATTAAGTTTAATGAATTGTTAATTAAACAACAGCTATTATAAATTAGTTGAGATAATTAAGGAGATGATTAATTAAACTTTTGCTTTGAGTATTTGTATTATTTAAAGAAAAACATGTATAACTTGAAATTAAGTAGTCTTAAAAAAGTTAAAGGAGAGAGAGTTTTGAATGTTATAGTATAAATGTACAAGTAGAATGCAGTGTTATGTTCATAATAACTAATTTAATAAGCTTTCTTAGGGTGTGTTCAACAACAATAATATATTTTCTTTTAGACTCCTTCAAAGAACATTACATAGAAGATGGATTCAATGTTGGAAACCATATATATATTTTCCCTTTTTAAGATACATATATCCTCTTGTGTAATCCACCAAGAGGATGTCCACATAAGAGCATCCGCAACACTACACGGCAGCGTGGTGGACGAGGGGGTGGTCTTCGTTGTGCAGGAGAGGGTGTGAGGTGGGAAGCTTGTGGAGCCAAGCAACTCTCATCCTTTCTTTCTTTTTTCTTTTCTTTTTCTTATTTAATTCTTGATTGGTTAGTGTATTAGTGAATAACAAGCATATATATGTTTGGTTTCATAATTAATTTGCTATGGTTTGAAGTGATTATTACAAGGTTAAATGTTGAGAGTAAAAAACTGACGTGACGATGCTGGGTGTGGTGGGCATGACATTTTGATGCTCTAAGGTAAATATTCCTATGGGTATATACCCTGCATAAAGCACGAAACATTTTAATAAAACGAAGAAATAGAAACAGCACCATTTTTTTTGGCTGTCGTACTACACCAATCGATCTCATGTGAGATCGATAATCAAGATATTCAAAATCAGTGTTATCTAGATAATGTAGTCACAGTGTAAACGAATGGTGACAATGATATGAAAATGAGAGAAAGTGTAAGTAAATATAGAGATAAAGACTCTTTTTTAAGTAACTATAATACTATATCCTTTCTGAAACCTCACATGGCTAGATTAACATCAAGCAACCAATAATTCAAACTGCTACAAATGTGACCTTGCGGTGGCTATAATTGACTGGCGTTAGCCAATTTTTCCCCGGAGTGATCTGGGGATGACATGGAGGGGTGTCGGAGTGAGTTGTGAGACTAGTTGCCACACCGGGAGGAGGGTCGGGTGAAGTGGTAGGGTCTGCATGTATGCTAATGAGCCAATCCCATTGCTTTTTTTCAACGTTAAGTAATTAATAAATGGTCAGAGATCACAATAAACCATATATAATAGGAATATTATTGATGTGGTGGTGGATTGGTCGTGGAAAAGAAATGATTAAAATTACAAAGAACAAAAGGTGAAAGCGCCAAAACTAAGTACCCCCTAATTGCAGAGGGATCATTTATGTAATTCAATTCTTAAAAACATGAAAAAAAATAAAAATAAAGTCTTGACAATAACATAATCTTAAAGTGTGGCCTTAGATAAAGACTACCCATGTGCAAAAAGAAAGGGAAAAAGTCGCCAACTTTGAACCACAAGTTTCAATTAATTTCAGAAAGTTCCTGTGAACCAGGTTTCTTAGGCCATGCCGTGCACATGCACATGTACAAGTTCTTTAATTGGTGAAGAAAAAAAGAGGTCAATAACCTCTGCCTAAGTACATTTGTATACAAAATAAGCCTATCAAAGGGTAAATTCTACCCCATATTACATAAAGTTACAATTTTTTTTTAATTTTTAAAATCTTATTCTATGGTCTCTCTTTGTTTTAAGGTTTTGATGATGACCATTGATCGGGGACGGTTAGAAAATAACTGGTCATTGCTTTTCGGAACCTTTTCTTGTACTGTTTGGGAGAAATAATGGTCGGGGTGGCGTTCTTGGGCCCGCCCAGAATACCGGATGCTTTCACCCATGTTTCTAAGTGCTTATCCCATGTATACTGTCTCATGAAATCAATGATTCCCAAAACAAGTTCTTTTCTTTCCTCGTCCACTCCAACCAGCAAAGAATAATCTATCACGTCGATTGACTGCACACCCATGCATTTAACTCAATCAAATGTCACATATTTGAAGTGGAAATAGTTAAAATTAAACCATTCACCAAGGTAATAATGGTTAAAAATGGCTAATTGCATAAAAGTTAATTATCTAAGATAACTGATTTCGTGCATGACAATGGGAAAAGGTCAACATGGTCAAAAGTTACTCATACATCAGCTGTTATGTCATCATTTTGAGCAGTTACTGAGTCAGATGGCCTTGAATCAAAAGTTAAAAACTTTGATGGTTTTTCTTGGCCTAAGACCATGAGCATCCATCCTCTTTCTTCCCTTTACCACATCAGCGCCACATCATTTTTCCCTTCCTACTACTATCACTCTAACCCCCACATCTATCCTCCTCAACCATCCCATCTTTCACTTATAAATACACACACGCGCGCGCGAGGTCAAATTGATTAAAAAAAAACCCTCAGCATGAGTGGGAACCAGCGGAAACAAGCGTGACGGGTACTGGGGTAAGGCCGATGGTGTTCAAATCTCTCCCGCTCCAACCAGCCACACACTCCCTGGTTGGATGCGGGTAGTCTAAAAAGGTTGATTACCTAAAAGTAAAAATTTGACTTGTAGTTCTTACTTTGTTATGCAATTTACCCATTAGAACTTGAAGAAACCATGATTGTGTCAAAAAGATCGATTTAAGCTAGGCGCCACATCAAGAAACAAAAAGTTAACATGGTCAAAGTTAAGGACACACAAGCTGCTACATTATCATTTTGACCAGTTACTGGGTCACATTTACCTCGACTCAAAATCTTTGAAAGGGTTACATTAAATAGAAAGGTTAAATCTTTTTATCTTCCTCGCTAATAAAGATTGGTTATCCAAAATAGAACTTGACCATAGTTAATACTTTTTATGCAATTAGCCGTTGAAATAAAAAAAGAACAAGAAAAAAGAAGACTTACAGCTAAGAAGGATGTGTCATTCCAAACAGCTCTTTCAAGGTTTCTCTTAGCTTTACTTCCAAGAAATATGGGATTTGTTCGCAAAGCCTCCAATAAATTCATATCTAGAAGTGTTTTATTTGTTCCTGTTGTATCAGAGTTGTAACGAGACCTTGATGACCCTTTTAAATCATAAACCCGTGAAATATTTCTCTGGAAAAACACATTCTCCATTACTAAAACATGCATTTTCGCTTCTTTCCCAGCTCTCAAGTGTTTCACAGTCACCTGTCATCATACCATCATATATCAGCATAATAACATCACAACAATAAAGGAAAATTTTGAAAATTTGGAGAGAAAGAAAACCTGATAGATTCCCATGATCTTTGCTAGACATGTTGGACTCCCTGAGTTTAAAGAATCAGTCAAATATTTAAAATATTCTGGTGCGAATTCCTCAAAGGATTCAAGTTCGGTTTTTGTAACTTGCTTTATAATAAACCGTTCATCTAAAGATTTGGCAAAATAAACATTACTTTTCCCTCCTTGTGCACTCCACCTTTTGCAACGGCTCAATGAACGTACATAATCCAATTCATTTGGACAACATTTCTCTCTAAGTGCATCAAATTGTCTAGCAAAATAACATGTGACAGAGAATTTGACCTTTCCATCAGCACCTGATTCATCCTCAAAAGGAATCGTCAAATGATTAGAACTTTTTCGATCTGTGAACAACGGCCCAATTGCTGTTGATGGATCTTCTGACCCATAACTTCCATAATGAGTGTAGTCTTGATCAACGGTTGAAAAAGACTGCCAGGCTGTCATGTTTGAAGCTACTGAACTATTTCTACTGAGATTAACCTTATCATTTACCCACTCTTCATGTTCTTTACAAGTAAGAGCATATGAGATTATGCTAGTAGGCTCGTTGTCATACACCGCCACTACTATATCCCTTTGACCACCATTAGGAACCATCAAACGTGCACCTTGCGGAAGAAAAGAAGGTCTGGTTGTGAGCAAGAAATCAAGATTATTATCTTCACCTGCAAATGCCTGTGAATAACTTCTTCTCTGTATGTTTCTAAGGGGATCTCTAACCATATGAGCATAATCTCCAGAAGCATGAAAAGATTTAAGTGTTAAAAGATACAAAGAAGAAGGAGGTAACCCTTTCTTGACTCTTTCTTGCTGTCTAATGGCAGAATCGAATGAATAAACTCTAGCAGGTGATGCAGATAGTCTACTGAGTTGTGGGTTGCTACTTAGATTCAAAGATCCTGCCCATGCTGAGTCGATTTTATCCGATAGAACAGATGCTGCTGATGGGGCCCGCTCTAGTGATGTTGTGTGTTCAATATCGATTTCAACTTCATCTTTTTTGCATAGATCAAAAGACGTTGATAATGAGTCGGAAACGTTATCAGATCCTTCACTTTGTTCAATTTGATTCAGTTCTGAATCATAAATGGCGTCCTCAGGAATGGAATCACTTCTCCATGATGCATAATCTTGATTTGGCTTCAAATTGGAACTCCTTCCATAGAGATTCAGTGAACAGATTCGCCGATCCCAAAAATGCGTACCAATCATAAGTGAATGTCTCAAACGGTTAAGTTCAAAAACATCAATTTCAGCCCCGTTTTCTTCACCACAAGATTTAAGCAGATCCTTTTTCAAACAAAAATAGGAAGAAAAAAAAGTGAGATGGAAACATGAGGATTTAAGTTACCTACTACTTATTATCTCTTTACATGGAAATTTATCCCATATGACTTACAATATAATCTTGTCTTTCTTTCATTAGCTGATCTTTTAACTCGATGACGTGGTTACTTGACTCATCTGAATCAGTCCCATTTAGCACACCGAGTATCTCTTCATACAAAGCTTCTGTCTTGCTCAAAAGCTGACAACCAAAAAAGGAAAAACTTTTATACATAAAGCAATAAACAATTTTGATATCAAGGAAATTGCAAAACTAGATTGTATATTTGCACCTCTGCTACTTCTTTCTTCAACCAATCCTGTTGAAGATGGTCACCAAATTGTAGAACCCGTGGAGGCAAATGGACAGAAAGAATGTCGATTGGAGAGTAACGAAAAAATGCAACCATATCACCCATTCTGTAGCAGATAGAAGTTTAATTAGTTACCCACACACACAAACATGTGTATAAATTGCTGTTATGAAAACTATACATTATTACCCGTAAAATCGAAGGCAGTCTCTTTGAAGAGAATGACCACAAATAGCAACACGATTAGCAGTTGCGTGATTTGAAAAACTAAGTTCAAGAAACTTCCCCAATGAGAGGCCCCAAGCAGCATCAGACATGACAACTCTGTGACTTGCAGGAGGGACCCCGTCTACAAGGGGGCATCTCAAGCAACGGTGCCACATCCATATCTTTCCATCTTTTTCCCCATATAGCTTTAGTGACGGAAGCCGTCTGACATTAATCGTTAGATTTCCCTGGGGGTGAGTGTAGCATGTCACATGGGCTTCAGCTGGTTCTTTACAAGATTGACACAATGATGTCTAAAAGAAAAGAGAACCCATTAAAAAAATGGTAGAGCAATGATCTTTATAAAGAAATTGCAACAATAGTTTTTTGCAAAATGTAAATCCAGGAAAACCCATGGGAAAAGAATGGTAAAGCATCAATGTTTGTAAAGCAAATACAAGAAAAGACAATAATAGAATGTAAAAGCAAGAAAATCCATGAAAAGGGTATGGTAAAGCTTCGACTTTTTTAAAGAACATGCAAGTAAAGCTAATAATTATGATATGTAAGCAAGTAACATATGATAAAAGAATGGTAAAGCTCAGATGTTTTAAAGCAAACGCAAGAACAGATAACATGTAGAATGTAAACTGAACTTACTTGATCAAAAAGATCATCTTGAAGGTACCTCCCTAGTGGTTTATCAAAACAACCATAGAATTTAATTCTCAAGAGTCTTGAACGTTCACATACAGTTCCATTTAGCACACAGTGACTTGAAAATGATACTAATATACTCTGATTATTATCATTGGCTGAATAATATTCATCTGAGGCATCGATCACTTCAATCTTTTTCTCTTCTTGATCTTCAGTTGCTTCTGGATCATTTTCTAATACATCAGAAACTCTCTCAATATCCCTATTCTCCATAGGAGAAAAGTTTTGATCTTCAATAAACGTAGCAGAATCAATAACTTCTATAGGCAAACAACTATCAGCATTTATTGTTTCTTGTTCAGGTACCAAGGGCTTTATAGTCATTTTCGGTAAACTAGCGCCCTCGTCGGCCAAGAAAGAAGTTTCAAGTGATAAATGATAAGCTGCAAAGACTGCATACTGAACAACATGTTTGACCCTCTTTAGTTCTTCGCGAGATGAACCTTTTAGCAAGACCTACGAAAACCAATAGTAGAATTATAAATACAAGAAGAATGCAATTAAAATATCTATGAAAACAAGAAATATTACCGTGCAACCCAAACGCCTGGGACAACCATCAAAAAACATCAAAGTTTTTGATGGTTTCTTGTGGAATTGGTTGTCAGTTTCATGTTCTTCTGAGACTTTTTCCAATCTAAATAGCTCACATTGGCCTAATCGTGTGGTGGAAATATGGGCTATGGATGGAGTTACAAGAGCGCCCGTGCACCTGGATACACGCTCCAATAATGATCTTTTGACGTTTGACACTAAAGAAATCTCTTTAGCTAAAAGATACTCTTGTGCATATGAAGATACACTCTTTTCCACCAGCAATACATTTGGACGATGAGCCTCTATCCTTGAAACAATCAACTTCAAATGATCCATTTCCTGTTACAAAAAGAAAAAAAAAGAAATAAAATTAAAAAACCGAACACCAATAGATGTTTACCAACAAACACAAAAAGAGGAAAAAAGTAATGCACCTGCTGCAGCAATGTCTCAATAGAAGAAAGTTGATCAAGAGACCTTTGGTACTCAAGTGCTCCTCCTAAAATAAGTAGTCTTGCATTCTTGTATTGTGAAGTCATCCTTTTGTGTTTTATATTTTTTGTACAAACCAGACCTTTCACAAAGGTGCTGCATAAAAGACGATAAGTTGTTCTTTATTACTGTATTAGATCCTGGAAATACTGCAAATACCAACAGATATTTACCTCTCAGTAGGACTTCCTGATGCTATGCATTTAATCTTTACATAATCGCCGGGATCCATGCTCCCACCTTTGCTGGTATCTGGTTTCACAAAGTTGGCTGCTTGCCATGCTAATGATGTTATAATGTCAAGCCACTTTTCTGTTGAGTTGAACTCTGATTGTAATAACTGTGACACAAGAGCCCTAAAATGCCCCTGGACTACAGTTTTCAAGGGCTCCTGGTGTTCCTCATTTGATTTATCTTTTCTGGGCGAACTGGTAATTAAAGTTCCACTAGAAGAAAACAGACCACTCGAGTCCCCCATTTCATCGTCATCTTCATCAGCATAAGAAAAGAAGTTGGTATCTGCATCCTCATTCCCATCATCGGGTGGTGGAGGAAACCAGATACGATCATTTGTTTCAAAATCTAACGGATTATGTGACTTCTCACACCGCTCATTAAAGATTGAAAAATCATCATAAATTCCTTGTTCATGGCTTTTTAAAACAGCCATGTGTTCTTGATCAAATGAACCTTCATTTGAAGATCTTGGTGTTCCTTGATCATCTGAATGTACACAATTTCTAAGCCTATTTGAAGTAATTTCAATCCTAGATGGACTGTCTAATGGGCTTGAACCAACAGACATAAAACTATTAAAATCGCGTCTAGTACTAACACTACTTGTATCTAAATCTGACGTGTCAAGACTGTATGGACTGAAAAAGTTTTTTGCAGAATCCTCTGCCTCATCTTCATCACTCCTACAATTTAAAACAACCAGAAGCAGAAATCTTATAAAATTTGTTTATGTATACTTAAAAATCTATATTATTCATAGAAATCAAGATATTTGTACCTTGCTGAGGAGCGACGTACGGATACTGCTTGAAGTGACCGCCCTTCGAATTTGTCAACAGTGCAATTTGGTGATGGTGGTTCAGGGCTTTCGCTTGGCGATTCAGAAGGGTAAATTCTATGATCCCCGAATTTTTGTGTAATCTCAATATTAGCACAATACTTGCAATATTCAGAAACTCTCATCTCACATTGGCAACACATATTTGCACCATCCACCATTTCAAATTCACCAAGAAAAAGATCCAAGATCCAAGTCACAAAGATTTGACGACCAGATTCTTGGAATGAAAAAAGTTTAGAACTTTTTAACCCAAAAGCTATAAATAAAGGTTGGGTTTTTATGGCTGTTAAACAAAGACCGGAAGCTTGGAAGTTATATGATGAGGATTATGGTATTTCTCTTTCTTTTTATAAAATGGAAAGATTCAAAAAAAGGAATAAAAAGTCTCCTTTGGAATCAGAAAGCGTCTCAAAGGGGATATATATTTACACAGATCCTATTTCACTATAATCCCACATAGCACAACAGATCAGGTATTCAATACAACAACAGGAAACAAGTATATTTTTGCTTTTTTCCTAATTAAACTTGGGAGAAAAGTACACACTCTAAACCCCAATTGATTCCAGAATCATGGAAATTAGAGATCCCAATATCAATTGGAGCGTCTAGTATATAGGATCCAAAGCTTAATCACCAAATAGGAACAAAACCTGGATCAGTTTTGCCAGAAGAATCCTCTCAATCAGTAAAAAGAAAGACAACTCAGATGAGTCATCACAAGATTCCACTTAATACAACAGTAAAACCAACAAAACTCAAAAAATTCTAGGGCCTGTTTCAAGAAAAAGGGTTCAGAAATCAGAATCGAAGTATCAAATTTAACAATTAATGATCAGGGAAGAATCAAAAGAAGAGAAGGATTGAGTAGGAAGAGGGTTTCCTTTCAAATGGACGGAGAGTTGAAAGCTCGAATCCCCAAATGAAATAGATATAGAAATAGAAATAGAATAATCTGGTGGAGTTTTTGATCTTCTTTCTTCAGCAAAAACAGCATTCCTTGCTTCCCCCATTTCGCGGCAATGCTTTCATGTTCATTACTCAACCACATTTAAAAAATTAAAATACACGCACACATACACTGTATCACCTTGTTCAATTACTATGGTGTTTGTGTGAGTGTATGCACGTGTATGTACAACTACAAGGATTTCCTACAATCGCTGTCTTTTTTTCATTATTCTTTTTTTCTAATCAAACTGCAATTGCTGTCTTAGTACTCCATTTATTAGGGTTTATATGTGAAGGTTCTTCCCCATAAAAGTGATGACTTTCCCCTTTCAAATATATACAATTTAACCCCTAGGTTTTATAAAATGTGACTTTGACCCTTTTTAGTTTTGTTTAGGTTTTCTTTAATGCTTTGTTAGGTTTTTTTTATTCAAGAAAAAGTTACATCTTACCTTTTCTTTTAGACTAATAGATTTATCCTCTTTATTTCTAGGAACAAAACTATAGTCAACTTTGTTAAATGGTTGATTGAATAGATTTATCCTCTTTATTTCTGGGAACAAAACTATAGTCAACTTTGTTAAATAGTTGATTGAAGCCTTGGTGATAAGCGTGTATGAAGTGTATCATATTATTACAAATGAAGTGTATCATATTATTACAATTTGTCATATCAGTGTTTTTTCCTATGACATTAGTAATTAGACACTCATCATACTAGGTTTGTACTTCACCACACTAGACTCGTACCACATTACAACTAAAACAATTTTTTTTTAAAGAAATAGAGCTATTTTAGATCACAGACGTATATTAACATATGGTGTGGAATCACATGATGATAATAGTATAAGTTAACATTTTGGGTTTTATAAGTTTATCAACTTGGGCTTATGGATTATTTAAACGCAAAAATCTTTGGTTGATAAGTTAATAAGCCGGACAAAATTAGCTTATGAACTTTTTAGAATTCTAATAATTTATAAGGTGAAAAATAAACTAATTCAAACATTTTTTGTATTGACAATGTAAAAAAGACTAATAAATTTTTGTACAATTTAAATTTAAATAACTAATTTTTTTCTCATATGTAAAAGTTTAAAAAGCTTTTTTTTTTTTTTGAAAGGTAAAATTTCAAACTGTTTTAATCAACTAAAACACATTAATTACCTGGAATAGACTGGAAACCTCTTCTTTTACATCAACCTTGTTGATAATACAAAGATTGTTTTATGGAAAAAAA
The DNA here is from genome assembly GCA_032274825.1 of Drosophyllum lusitanicum. NCBI lineage: Eukaryota > Viridiplantae > Streptophyta > Magnoliopsida > Caryophyllales > Drosophyllaceae > Drosophyllum > Drosophyllum lusitanicum. The sequence continues at coordinate 4,477 of JAUEJL010136470.1, read as the reverse complement.
ATGATGTAAATTGTTTGACAATTGAATTATGGTTGGTGCCATGTGGCCATGTGAGGGGGCAAATATGAAGTTCAAAAAACCCGAAGGTTCGGATCTGAAACTTCAAATTTCTATAATTAATTATTGAATCAATCTGAAGAAAATGGCTAAGCAGCTTTCTTTCTCCTCACACATTTGGTTCGTACGATGCTTAACTTGTGTTTAATTAAATTCTTTGATCGAAGCCATTCCCTGTATCTGCTATTGGACAGAAACACTGCACACAATTTAATAATCCTAAAAATGAATATATTTTTTTCACTACTATTTTATTACAAATTCATATCATATATAAAAAGTGAGAGATTTGTATACTATAAGAATTTATCATTTTTAGTAAAAATATTGTTTAGATAATAATGTTATGAAATATGTCGATGAAAACAATAGTTCATAACTTTATGAAGACTAACAAATCATGATTATCTAAATAAAGAATTTTATTATATATAAATACGTATGTACTCTTAAAAAATTATTTCTTACGAGTATATAATATAATTCTGTCCAATTTATTTTACCAAGGAGCGAGGTACGTATGTGATTCCTTTGACCATAGTACTATATAGTATATATGATACAACGAAATTCATGTATACAAGCTAGGTTTGCTTAATATATATAATGAATTAATGATGATGTGATATAATTAAGTTAACTAATAATATATATTAATTATAATGAAATTTGGAATTAGGAACATACATTAAGGTTGCGATGATGGGCATGTGACATGTGAATTCGTTCATGTGATCGATCTGCCGATTAAAAAACTATCATACTTTTTGGTGATGAATCTTTTTAGATCACACAGTATGGTTTTTAATAATGATTTGATACAAAAATAATTAAAGAGAATTAAAACCTATATTTTAATTAGGGTTTGGTTCATGTATTCAATTTCTCATGTTTTACTATTTTGTGTATCAAACTTTGAAACTTACCATTTGATCGATGTACTGAACTTTAAAAAGTTACAATTTAATATATCGAACCTGCTATAACAGATTACCTGCTGATGTGACATCAGTTTCGCTGACTTGGCGAGTGACATGGCAAATGAAATGAATTTTCTAATTTAAAAATATTCAAAATAAAATGATCTTTATTAAAAATGATGATAAATAATAATAATATAATACCAATAACAATAATAAGATGCATAGGTTTCCAAATGATTCATCTGGCTCTTGACTTCTTGTTCACGATCGATTGACCAAAGGACACATATTTCATCTTCATCTGGGTTACGGTCAAAGGTCTTTGTTTGCGAACAAAGATTTCATTGTCATATTCATCTGTTGATTCATCTCCATCCTCACTTTGCGACTTTTTACAAGGTTGTTAGTGGGTTCTTCATCATTAGCTTTATCGATTCAACTCCATCCTCACACCTTCTTCGATTAGGGTTCTTCATGGGTTCTCGATTTTGGTTTAAGGATTTCATCATCTTCATCTAATAAGTTTAGGGTTCTTCATCAGATGGCAAATTTGATTGTTCACATGGTTTCGAATTGTTTTAAGGTTCCATAAGGTTCTTGATTCACACCCAGAGCCGATTTTGACGGTATAGTGTTGATGGGTTTGATTGTTCATGAGGAGTTGTTCATCATCAATGGTTATAGGTTCTTATTTAATATTCCATTTTTGCTTTGATTATCATATCTATTTATTAGGGTTATGTTTTTGCTTCTTGATTTAGGCTTCCATTTGCATCAAATCTTTTCTTATGATTTTGTTCTTGATTTGGGTTTCAATCTGATTTGGGTTTAATTTGTTGTGCCAGATTTATTTTTGGATCTTGTTCTTTAAATGTTCTTCATGTTCATCCATTTGTTTTTGTTTTTTTGATTTCTTAAAATATAACAATGACTTGGTAATTAATTGGTGATGTAACATTATAAACAAATGAAAAACAAAAAAAAAAATACTGGTTACCTTGTGAACAGGAAACATGATACATTATCCGGTAACTTTTACGAGTTTGGTACATTAAATGGTAAGTTTGAGAGTTTAATACATACAATAACAAAATGTGACAACTTGGATACATTTTTGTGAAATAAACCCTTTTACTTAAATGTTTCTATTTAGTTTCAATGATTATTAATTTATTACGATTTGTTTGTTAAGGTTTTGAAATCATGTATTAGATTAATTAATCCATTTGGGTATCCTATATATTTTTTCAGGTTCTATATTTCCTAATAAGCGAACGGAACATGTAACAAACAAACTGATACTTTAATGATAATGTTTGTGAATTATCTTTAGTAACAAACTCTAATGGATTTGATTATATCCATATGTTTTTGTTTTGTCTCAGCAACTTCGTATGGTTTGTGTTTTGATGTTAATTATATATGGTTTTTAATATTAATTCTTTTTTTACCCAAAGAACTAGCTACCAACAAAAACAAGTTGAGTTGCCTGAGAATAAAAAACAGTACGTAAATTGGCATTTCCTAGCTTCATGGACATTGTCTAACACTAGCAAAACAAATCACAAAAGAAAAAAAAAACATATTTAATTATGAGATGCTCTAGTAAGATGGATGGTATATAGATTGCATGCATAACAAAATCTTCAATTTCAGAATATACACACGTGGTATATTAATAATTCGACTAGTTAAATAAATAGTTGTAAACCAATAATTTAACTATTTAAACTAAAATCATTAAACAGTATTTCGAACACTTTAATTAATACTATATATTAATTGACATATATATATACCTATTAATTACTATATATATTTATTGGTATATATATATACCTATTAATTAAAACTAAACTTAGTAACTGATTTATAATATCTATTATAAATCTCACTGTCCGAATGAGTTGTATTACTGCTTGAATTTATATGTGTGATCCTTGAATGTCGATGTATCATCACTGGATTGCTGACTGTCACACACATCTAACAAATTGCTCACAATATATTGTCTATTATCTTTTTGTCATATTTAAGGTAAGATCATTGTTGCGGCTTATTGAATAAAAAGGTAATCATTCGGTTTGAAATCTGTTTTGGTTAAACCAATATATTTCACAACTATAAAAATATCAAAGTTCAAAGATTCTATTTAAGAATATTCTAAAGCCATCGAACCATAATAATGTGATATATTATATATTCTGCAAAGATGAACTTTAGATGCAATTTATGCCTCCATTTGATACAAGACTCGTGGGCCGTGCGTATGCATGGCAAAAGATATACCTAGCGTGTGTATATATACCTAGTGTTTGTGTTTGTGTGTTTGTATATATATATATATATAGTGTGTGTGTATCAGGGAGAATATATTTTGGCCCTTAAAATATCAATATAAAGGCTACAAAAATGATGTGCATCTATAAAATTTAATGTATTTACTATATTAATCATGTTTCGCAACCATTTTTTACTATAATTCAAAAGTTTTTTTATGTTATTGTGAATTAAAAATGAAGGTAATTTTGTTAATTTTCTTGATTTTTGCAACTATTCTCCATGTATTATGTGTACTTCGCGAGAAAGGTGTTCTTCCTGTAACCCTACCTTATGTGTGTATGTGTGTGTGTATAGTGAAAAGTTTATTCGAGAATTATTTTTTATGCAAAAATGTTTACAACACTAGTAATGACTCATTAATAGTAATATTTTGGTCATTTATATATTTACCTAATCGTGAATTGTATTCGAGTGGACCGTTATTAACGAGCGAGGCTTGATTTTTTCAAAATATCATGAAAGCCAGATATCTCTTGCCGATGTACGTTGCCGGCAGCCTCGATCCGTATGTCGAAGCAAAACTCGGAAATTACAAAGGAATAACCAAACACCATGAAAGTAATCAATACCCTGTTTGGAACCAATTTTTTGCATATTCCAAAGAACAATTGCAATCCACAATTCTCGAAGTGGTAGTCAAAGATAAGGATTTTGTAACAAAAGACAATTTTGTCGGAAAAGTCAGAATCGACGTCCCGACTCAAGTCCCGCCGGACACCCCGTGTAACACTGTCATTTTTAAAAATATTTCACCGCGGAAGCGCATAGCGACAAACACAAATCTATTGACTTTGATAAAGTAAATATCATTAGTTATCACACAAAAGATCAGTATATCAGAAGCCAGTGTTACTTTATTTACAACATGGCTCATCTTTCAAAAATATATATATCAGAGTGCCGGTTAAACATTCCCATAATCAACACGACTCCCAGCCAACAGCATAGTCAATAAAATCAACCACAACCTGCAAAATGGAGTTAAATGTGGGGAATTAGCACGAAGCTAAGTGAATGGAAGTTTAACAACGCAGTACACCAGCTACAACAGCAATCTAACAGTATCACAAAATCAAGCAACACAGAGGACCGGCGGTTCTGCAGAACCTGCAACCATTGCCGGCCTAGCAAAGGTTTACCGATAGCTTATTTGT